>JAMPIV010016072.1:0-260000 GCA_024509875.1 Oreohelix idahoensis | reverse complement strand
CATACCCCGCGTGTTTTAAAATATCAAATTTTAAAATTTAAACTCGTGACCTCCTTCAAATATGGTAGTAATACTTCCGACTGTATTTGTACAAACTCACAAACACATCTGTGAACTTATTTCCTGACTAATACCTTCCGCCCATATTGTCTCTTCTGACAGGTTATCTGTAATATTGATACAGAGATGGACCAGCGGAAGCGATTGCATATATCCCCCGTGTTTAAGCGTGCATCTCCCAGACGGATTTCTTTATGTCGAATGGGCGAGACTACCTGTGTGTCAACATTGACCTTCTCTATCAAAGGTGGCTAGACGACTTACGTGATAGAAGTATTATCCGCTAACCTGTCTAATTAGCCTTGTCATACTACAATTCACATGGTGAAACGTAAACAAGTCTAGGGAGTGGTCAGAGCAAAAAATGTAGGTGCATAAAATTTGCCAAATAATAGGACGATTGGTGAGGAAAATGAAGAAATGAATTGATACGGCCGGAGAGAACGAAAGTTATGAAAAGTGCACAACTGATTTCGTCACACTTCATCATCATTGTCTCCAGCTCTCTTCTCCGTGTGTTTCTTCATTTCCCTCTACATCTCCCTCCACATCTCCCTCTACATCTCTGACGCTGGGGATTCTAGAACAAGGATACCTGATAATGCTACAACATGTTCTCCTCAATGGGCGTCCTATCCATCTCCAGCACCTTATCTCTTGTTCAATAAGCACTTGTCTGGTTCTTGTCATGTCTGGTTCTTGTCACGTCTGGTTCTTGTCACGTATGGTTCTTGTCACGTCTGGTTCTTGTCACGTCTGGTTCTTGTCATGTCTGGTTCTTGTCATTAGCTCCACATTAATGATCTTGTCATATAACTTCAATCCTTCTATTCTACGTAAGCATCAATTTATGCAAGTCCATGATTCAGATCCACTCAACAGGTCTGACGTGACACTGAAGTTTTTGTAGTTGTAAGAATTTTCTCCAGGATTGTGTAACCGGCCTCATGCCCAACCCTCCTTAGTCGCCTCTAACGTTGTAGAATACAGGGTTCCTATTCTTTGCTCATATTTTGGGTCCCGTTAATACCCGGCAGTGCCTATCAGTTTTCTTTTATGTTATGTGGTGCCCCCACCTTGCCTCATTTTCTTTATTACGAGTTCATATCAATTACCTCACTGTCACGTGGCTGAATTGTTAGAGCGTTTGCTTTTCGAGGTAAAGTTACCGGGTTTGAAACTTTGTATCGTCTCGCTCCAGCTTAACCAAATTAAATGGGTACTTGACTCTGTTCTTGAGTTAGGGAAGGCAGCGAGGAAAGGAACTGATCACCGCATCTCATAAAGCTGAGACCTAACATATTAAAGTCTCTAACACTTAATTCATCTACGTCAGTATCTGCTATGGGACACATTGTTCTTTTACTTTACCAAGTAGCAATGTTTCCTATTGGTTACCAATGTCACGTGGTGTCCTGAGTTCTTCTGGAGACCCTCGTCAAAGCACGTCAAGTATTCTTACAGAAGTGGTGTCTGCAGCAATTGTATTTATACAGTCTGATAGCGTGCCCCATTCACAATCCTTTTTTTATTTCCTATAACAACGTGTTGTGAATGGTATTGTGGTGGTTTATTCAGGCTTTACCATTCATCTTTCAATGGAGCAGCATAGGCCTTCAAGTTCACACCAAACTCTCGTGTTCTACGTCATCACTCTCGTGTTCTATGTCATCACTCTCGTGTTCTTTGTCATCACTCTCGTGTTCTATGTCATCACTCTCGTGTTCTATGTCATCACTCTCGTGTTCTATGTCATCACTCTCGTGTTCTATGTCATCACTCTCGTGTTCTATGTCATCACTCTCGTGTTCTATGTCATCACTCTCGTGTTCTATGTCATCACTCTCGTGTTCTATGTCATCACTCTCGTGTTCTATGTCATCACTCTCGTGTTCTATGTCATCACTCTCGTGTTCTATGTCATCATTCTCGTGTTCTATGTCATCACTCTCGTGTTCTATGTCATCACTCTCGTGTTCTATGTCATCACTCTCGTGTTCTATGTCATCACTCTCGTGTTCTATGTCATCACTCTCGTGTTCTATGTCATCACTCTCGTGTTCTATGTCATCACTCTCGTGTCTCCAATTCTCTTCTCCGTGTACTGTCGGCCCCTACATCTCTTATCCTGAGCATCCCAGAACGAGAACTGCCTTGTCATGCTATTAACAGGTTTCTTGGTGACCTAGTCATTAGTTCCACATCGGTTACCTAGTCATTAGTTCCACATTGGTGACCTTGTCATCAGTTCCACATGGGTGACCTAGTCATTAGTTCCACATTGGTGACTTTGTCATCAGTTCCACATTGGTAACCATGTCATCAGTTCCACATTGATGACCTTGTCATCAGTTCCACATGGGTGACCTTGTCATCAGTTCCACATGGGTGACCTTGCCATAAGTTCCACATTGGTGACCATGTCATCAGTTCCACGTCGGTGACCTAGTCATCAGTTCCACATTGGTAACCATATCATCAGTTCCACATTAGTGACCTTGTCATCAGTTCCACATTAATGACCTTGTCATCAGTTCCACATTGATGATCTTGTCATCAGTTCCACTTTTGTGACCTTGTCATCAGTTCCACATTGGTGACCCTGTCATCAGTTCCACATTGGTAACCCTGTCATCAGTTCCACATTGGTAACCCTGTCATCAGTTCCACATTAGTAACCCTGTCATCAGTTCCACATTGGTAACCCTGTCATCAGTTCCACATTGGTAACCATATCATCAGTTCCACATTAGTGACCTTGTCATCAGTTCCACATTAGTGACCTTGTCATCAGTTCCACATTGATGACCTTGTCATCAGTTCCACATTAGTGACCTTGTCATCAGTTCCACATTGGTGACCCTGTCATCAGTTCCACATTGGTGACCTAGTCATTAGTTCCACATTGGTGACTTTGTCATCAGTTCCACATTGGTAACCATATCATCAGTTCCACATTAGTGACCTTGTCATCAGTTCCACATTAGTGACCTTGTCATCAGTTCCACATTGATGACCTTGTCATCAGTTCCACATTAGTGACCTTGTCATCAGTTCCACATTGGTGACCCTGTCATCAGTTCCATATTGGTGACCTAGTCATTAGTTTCACATTGGTGACTTTGTCATCAGTTCCACGTTGGTAACCATATCATCAGTTCCACTTTAGTGACCTTGTCATCAGTTCCACATTGGTAACCCTGTCATCAGTTCCACATTGGTAACCATATCACCAGTTCCACATTAGTGACCCTGTCATCAGTTCCACATTAGTGACCCTGTCATCAGTTCCACATTAGTGACCCTGTCATCAGTTCCACATTAGTGACCCTTTCATCAGTTCCACATTAGTGACCCTTTCATCAGTTCCACATTGATGACCTTGTCATCAGTTCCACATTAGTGATCTTGCCATCAGTTCCACATTAGTGACCCTGTCATCAGTTCCACATTGGTAACCATATCATCAGTTCCACATTGGTGACTTTGTCATCAGTTCCACATTAATGACCTTGTCATCAGTTCCACATTGGTGACTTTGTCATCAGTTCCACATTGGTGAACTTGTCATACCATTTCAATCCTTCGCAAGCACCAGTTTATGAAAGTCTATAATTTCCTGATTGTTGTTTTCCATGCGTCACAGCCATACAGTAGGGCTGACTTGTCATTTGAGCTGAAGATTCATACATTTATGTTGGACTTGTTTTATAAAACTATCTATTCCTCCAACTTTGTTTATATCGCTTGGTTGTTCATTGCTTTCCTGTATTGGGCGCCCTGATGCACGTGCTTGTTGGCGATTCTGAACCGCGATACTCGGCAGTATAACACCGCTGTTAGGCACCTGTCTTAATCGTGTTTGCTTAGTGTACAGCACATATTCACACTTGTTCTAACTAACCCTGACATCGAACTGGGTTATCTACGAGGGGAAGTCAGTAAGTAAGTTACAAATGGTTATGAAAAAAGTAATAAATGAGATACAAACTTGAACACCATGTATTATTACACTTACATTTCCTCTTTATTTCTCAACATAATCTCCACTAACATTGATACACTTAACCCATCGCTGTATTAGTGCTTCGAAACCTGCAGCATAGAAGTGCATGCGCTGCTGTCTCAGCCACATTCGTACCTCACGTTCAACTTCTGCATCATCCGTGACATGTTTACCACCAAGGTGAGCTTTTAGTGGACCAAACAGGTGAAAATCACTTGGGGCTAAATCGGGACTGTAAGGCGGATGTTCACGAGTTTGCCACCCTAGTTCTTCAATTTTCGCCTGGGTTAATCGAGCTGTATGTGGTCTGTTATGTAGTTTACGTGACTGTCACACCATTTTCATAAAAAGATGTAACATGTTTCATATTCATTATATCTGACTAGGAGTCCATCGAACAGCTGACATTCGTGTACCCTACATTAGGGGTTACATCGTCCTGCCTCCAGAGATGAAGACATTTGGATATTAAATAAATAGATATTTGATGAGAAAAATGATGATACATTAACACAAATTATTAAAATTTTGATAACATCTTTGAGGATATAGTCCAAAAAAATGACGATATTTTGATAATAAAAATGAAAACAATTGATAAGAAATATAAGGACATTTGATAAGAAAATTAGGACATTTGATATGAAACATAATGACATTTGATAAGAAAATTAGGACATGTGATAGAAACATAATGGCATTTGTTAAGAAAATTAATTAGGACATTTCATATCAAACATAATGACATTTGATTAGAAAATTAGGACATTTGATATGAAACATAATGACATTTGATAAAAAAATTAAGACATTTGATAAGAAACATAATGACATTTGATAAGAAAATTTGAACATTTTATAGAAACATAATGACATTTGATAAGAACATTAGGATATGTGATGTGATAGGAAAGGGAAAGAACTGAGATATGACTAAGTAAGAATAATTTATGAGTAGTAAGACTTAGCTCTGACGTCACCGGAGCACGAGAAATAAGTGAAGGAAGGGAAGAGCAAAAGTCACTCTTCAATGGTCGTCAGCTGAGAACGGGTTAGAAATTAGACTAACCGTAACGACCACTTACCATGTTATGGACAGCTGAAGTGCCATGTTACTTATGGTACTGCTGCAGTGTGCAGAGAAGAGAAGAAGACTGATGCAAGATATTTCCAGAACAAATAGTTTTTCATGTCGAGCGGTGTCCAGCAAATAACGCCAGCAGGTCATCCTGGTATGTAAACACTCGCATATTTAACGAGCGTGGATAGACAAAGAAAAGTGTTAGAACTGTAGTCCAGTGTCGGACGTGTAGACAATTTACTAGGAACAGTTTATAGCTAAGAATAAGTTACCAGCACTGGAGTTTAACCAGACAATACTTCGAAGCTTAATTTTTCGTAGATTGAGAACAGCACGTGTATATAAAAGTGATGGGAAAATAAAGAACCAAAGTAGACAGCAGAGAACTTGAGTTAATCCAGAGATAATTAACGATAGCTCCTGACCAGTGCAGCAGTGATGTAGAGATGTCAACAATGAAGTCTCATATATATATTTATTGATAATCAGGCTCAGAGGTAGCCATTGTGAATGTGTTGTTGACAACCAATAAAGAATGTTTGGTGTCAGATTTGAGTCGTCAAGTTATTCAAGACATTAAAGTGTCTGTTCATGTAAGCTCATTCAGTAGACACAGGAACAAGATAAGCCACCATTGTACGGCACATATATTCACAGCCCATTAAGAATAAGTCGAGACTTATGACAGAGCATATTCGTGACAAGGTCAACTGTTTAAGGGATCAGTGACGACACATAATCATGTTACAACTGCTTTCCACAGTCAATTACGGGTCAAAAGGCTACTAAAGTGATGGTTGTGATGGGGCAGCAAAAGTATCATGTCAACAGAATAAAAATTGTGACAGAGATGAACAAGGCAAGAAAGAACGAAAAAAAACAGTTGGATAAGTCAGCAGTCAGAAAAGAAACATTCATCATAACCAATCCAGAACATTTTAAAAAGTATTATAATTAAACTTATTGCTTTTATACAAAAACAAATTTGAAAGATGTATTATGAGCCTTTAGCAGTAAAAAATGTAACATAGAATTTTGCTAAATAGCCTTGGGCGCTGTTTTTATGAATTAATTCTGCTAGAAATGTAATCATTCAGACCCCAAGAATAAACTAACATAAATTTTTTGATTTTCAGGGCAAAATGGAACAACGGATTTGTTTTAGATACTTAGTTCTAATTTTTAATTTTTGTTGTTTTTTTTAAGTTAAGTAAAATGTAAATTGACCAATGCTAAAATGTACATTATTCAGTTTTGTGCGAGTAAAGGGGAGTCCATAGCACAAATAGAGAGATTTCGTTATTCAGTTCATTACAATGAAAAGCTAATATTGTTTTTATTTTTTTTATTTTAGCAAGATTTAAATTACCGATTTTTAGAAAATTATTCAGTTGTTAGATATAGTCAGGGGGGAAAGGGATGGCAAGTTTCAAGAGAGGAAATTGTATTGGAAGAGAATACAGAACTACATTTTTTTGCAGTTAGGCCCATCTTAGTAACTTAGAATTTCAAAACAAAGTAAAGAGGAAATTAATATTAACATTTAGTAAATTTTAACATATTTAAGATGAATGGCTGAAACGATAGTATAGACATGGGGATATGACAGGAATTGATCGATATTTTCGTAGCTATTGGATTATTATAGTGATGCCAAAAATCGACTTAATCTTTGAAAGATATAAACGTTAGATAGATAGACATACGTTCTGCGACTTAGAAGAAAAGCATAAGACAGAGAGAGTAGAACACAGGAATGACGATATTTGGAAGGAAGGAATTTTAGTAGTGCAAATGATGACATTTCTTCATGATAGATAGATAGATAGACAGACAGACAGACAGACAGACAGACAGACAGGTAGGTAGGTAGGTAGGTAGGTAAGTAGGTAGGTAGAAAGATAGATAGATAGATAGATAGACAGACAGACAGACAGACAGGTAGGTAGGTAGGTAGGTAGGTAGGTAGGTAGGTAGGTAGGTAGGTAGGTACACAAGGTAGCAGACATGCACGCACAGCAGGAGGGCTTTCGAGGTCGGTACAGTAGATACAATAGGTAGGGAAAAGGCAGACCTAGTCACATGAGGAGAGAGTGACAGGAATAGG
Source organism: Oreohelix idahoensis (assembly GCA_024509875.1). Taxonomy (NCBI): domain Eukaryota; kingdom Metazoa; phylum Mollusca; class Gastropoda; order Stylommatophora; family Oreohelicidae; genus Oreohelix; species Oreohelix idahoensis. Next base: position 252,746 of record JAMPIV010016072.1, on the reverse strand, counting down.
GTGATAAGACAGGTCAAGGAGAATAGCAGGTAGGTTAGGAAGAGGTAGGTAGGACCAAGGATAGATAGATACAGAATAGACAGACAGATAGACAGACAGAACAGACAGACAGACAGACCGACGTTCTTGGTTTGATAGGTAGGTAGGTAGAAAATAGATAGTCTCTTGGCACTCAGGCGATAGTGTAGATTAAGATACATAGATACATAGATACATAGATACATAGATAGACAGGCAGAAAGATAGACAGACAGACAGACGAAAAGATTATATATATATATATATAACGCTATTTATATATATTATTAAGTCATAGATATATTTATTATAGTGATAATATAAACAGAATTGCATATTAGGCAGGGATATGAAGAAATATAGATAAGATTGTATTTTAGACATAGATAGATAGATAGATAGATACATTGACATAGATGGTATGATAGCATAGTGATAAGATTACAGATAGATAGATAGATACTAGAATAGATAGATAGATAGATAGATAGATAGATAGATAGATAGATAGATAGATAGATAGATAGATAGATAGATAGATAGATAGATAGATAGATAGATAGATAGATAGATAGATAGATAGATAGATAGATAGACAGGCAGATTACTTGTAGTATTACGATATAACTCATTATCGTTCAAAATGTTACATGTGTCAAGTCATTTGTGAATTTGCCACTTTGATAATGACAAAAAAAGGTGAAGTGAGAAACAGAACTTCACATACGAGAGATCGTGACACCTGCAATCCATAAAAGCCACATTTACGCCAGTCTCGCGCACAGAGCGTGTCCAACAGAGCTTCATCTCAAGATTTTGCCTTTTTGCGCTGCCAGCATGACGAGCAACTACTTGCTGATAGTGTTGAATCTGTTGTGTCTCTCTGGAAAACTCGCTTCGTTCGAGGTGAGCGTAATCTTTTCCATCATTATCAGTTGCCATCTCCACAACGAAGGTTGGATGTAATGGATCTCCAGCGCCTTCTGTTTGTCTTGATGGTGCACTCTGATAGACTCTTTCCTATCCATCTTTTGATGTTATCTTCCCACTTATATCGCTGTCTTCCCCTTGCACGTTTGCCTTCAACTCTTCCTTCTGTTACGGTTTTCAAAAAGATGTTATGATAGCACAATTCATAGAAAGTTTTTGTCGGTTTTAACTTAAAAAAAAAAACATAAAAAACTACGTGACACATCCTATATGAGATTGAAATATTGCCCAAAGAATGAAAAAAAAAGACAAACTATTGTTCCGCTATTTTCTGTTCATTCACATCTTCATTCTTATCTTTTATTCTCCTTTGCAAAAGAACTGTTTGGTCGAGTGTTCTTGTCACCTTTTGTACCTAAAGGTCATGACACCACAACTCCCTTGTAGAGAGCCTCAGACAAAGTAGTTTTTATGTACTGACAGCCGTGGTTTATATTGTCATTTTTGTGTACGATAAGATCACTAGTCCCATGTCCAACCCTCCTTATTCGCCATCTAAGATAATATGTAAATGGCAACGGTCATATTCTTTCATTTCATCAACAGGCACGATTAGACTAGCTGGTTGTGTGTGTGTTTGTGTGAGTTTGTGATTATGTACGAGTGGCTCTAATATTTATGTGCTAAATATTTTTCTTGGCTACGATCATTTATAAATTTCTCAGCACCTCATTTGAATACCGAACTTATAAATTAATTTGTTGGATCAGTAATTGTATAACTTATTTGCTCTTTTATTGGGATATCAAAATAAACGAAAACTGTTACCTGCAAATTCAATAACATTTCTGGAATTTTCCCCACTTTATATTAAGCAGAGCTCATGAAGGTAAATATGAATAAGTACCAACATCTTATATATTTAGCCTGAGAAACACAATTGATCGTCATAAACTTTGCGTGTCATAGATGTACTTCTGAAGGACAATGGGACTGAATAGAATAACCACAGGAGAATTAGTGTCGTCCTTAGGACATACAGCAGACTGCGCACAATATAATTATTTCCCGCCATGTTAGAGGTTATTGACCTTTGTTTCAGAATACATGTCTGCAGATAGTTGAAGCCTCTCAGCCTTTGCTAATTTTTTTCACACTGTCAAAAAATGAAATCTGTGACGAAATACAGAGTGATCCACTCGCTGAGAATCCCTAGTTTAGTGAAATATGTGTGGAGAGTGTGTGTATAGGAGTGTTTGTATAGCGAATTATATATAGTGGACATGATGTCTTAGATCATGAGAAGCAAACCCCATTAGAGAAGTTATTGAAAATGTCAGTCGCCGCCTACCAGGCACAAATGCACAGGACGCTCCATTTTGCAGAAAGATGATGCAACGTGTCACGCGTCGATTAGGAGCTTACTTACTTACTTAGCCGTTCCCCTTCTACCGTGAGGTGTAGAGGTTTGGAAGAGAGAGCGCCAGACTATCCAATCGGCTGTCTTTCTCCTGGCCTGGTTCCATTCTAGTCTTCGGTCCTTCAAAGATTGTCTAATGTTGTCCTCCCAGCGGACTCTGGGTCGTCCTGGGGGTCTGGATCCCTGGCTCTTTGTTTCCCATGCTTGTCGTGGTAGCCGATCTTCTCCCATTCTGCAAACATGGCCAAACCATTTTAGTTGGGACTGTTCTACTTGGGTCTGCAGGGCGTGGGATTTTAGGACTTGACGTATCGTCTGGTTGTGGACTATGCCTCTTCTTGTTACTTCAACCACCTTCCTCAGATACCTCATTTCTGAGGTTTGGATCTGGATTTGTAGTCATTGCCCATGACTCGCATCCATATGTCAGGACTGGGACATAGGTGGAGCGGTATACAGCCATCTTCGTTTTCTTACCAACCTCTCTCTTGCTGAGGAATCCTCCATTTATGGCCTGAAAAAGTCTCCCAGCCGCTGCTTTTCGAGTGGCCAACTCTTCTTTGATGCCTCCCTTTCGGTCTAAAATAGCTCCGAGATATTTAAAGTGGTCGACCTGCTCCAGGACCTGTTCTCCCAACTTAATCTGATGTACTTCTTCTTCTCGTGATATCACCATGGATATTGTTTTAGAGCTGCTTATGACCATCCCTCTTTTCTCCAGCTCTTCCTTCCAGACTTGCAGGTTGGATTGGAGATGTGCCTCTGATTTAGCAATCAGGAGAACATCATCAGCAAATCCCAGCTCTGAAATACAAACCTGTCTCATCTTCCAGTACTCCACTGAATACTTTCTTGTTCTCTCCTTACATGCCTTGATGACATCGTCCATGAGGAGTATGAAAAGATAAGGTGACATGATATCACCTTGTCTTACACCAGTGGTGGTCCTGAACTCTTCTGACTTATAGTTTGCTGTCCTCACATAATTTCTGCAAGACTTGTAGAAGCTCTGTATAGCATGAATCAGAGGTGCTGGAATTTTCTTCCTTGCCAAACAGTCCCAAAGTTTGCTCCAGGGAACCCTGTCAAACGCCTTTTCCAGATCTATGAAACAAAGATGATCTCACACTTATACTCAAGGGCCTTTTCACTCAGCTGTCTGAGTGTGAAGATTAGGTCTTGAGTACTTCGGTTTGCTCGGAATCCGCACTGGACTTCATCCAATTGTGGCTCAGAGTAGATTTTACCAGGGACACTGAGAAGGGATATGCCTCTGTGGTTTCCACATTGTCGATTGTCACCCTTTTTGAAAATCGGTGTTATGATGGCAATCTCCCAATCCTTTGGTATGGCCTTGTTGCACCACGCTGCCTGTAGGACACTTAAGAGTAATAGGTCGCCTGATGCTCCCATGTACTTAACCATTTCTGGTGTTATACCTTCATGCCCTGCTGCTTTCCCCATCTTGATTTTCTCCAGTGCTGCCTTCAGTTCTTCCATCTTTATGTCATCTTCACCATCATTGGTTTTCTCTTCTGTGCTAGTGGTTATCATTTCTGATGCTTGACCTTGCTCACCATCAAGGAGTTCTGAGAAATATTCTTTACATCTTTCCATTACTTCCTTTGGGGCAGTAAGCAATTTGCCTTGCTTGTCCTTTATAAATTTGAGAGGGCATTGTTTTTCCTTCCTCATGTTCTTTAGTGTCTTATAGAACGATTTCTGGTTTTCTTGCGCATCTTTTTCTAGCTTTTCTCCAAATTCTTCCCAGGACTTCTGTTTTGCTGCTAGCACCTTGTTCTTTGCTTCTGTTCTAAGTGTCACATATTCTCTATATTTCTCTATTTGTCCTGCTGTGTTTTTAGCTCCTAAGTATTGTTTCCATGCCTTTTTCTTCTCTCTTATTTTCTCTGTGACTTCCTCTGTCCACCAAGGTGTCCTCTTTCTCTTGTTCCCAAGTCGGACTTCACCACATGCTTCTGCAGCAGCTGTCTTTATGATGTCCTTGAATTTAAGCCAGAGGGTTTCCAAGTCATCAGGTTGTTCTTCTGTGTTTCTCACCGCTGTAGCAATAAGCCCCTGATATATGGTCTTAATTTCTGGTTCTCTCAGCTTGTAGGTCTTTATGCTTATTCCTCCCTGTCGTTTACTTTGTTTCTTGCATGATGTTGGGCAGTTCCTAGGCTGTATAACTCTTTCAGTTGTTCTTTTGATTGTAAGCAGGTAGTGATCACTTCCAATCTCTGGCCCCCTCCAGACTCTAGCATCCCGGACATATTTGAATGAGCTCCTCCTAACTATGGCATAGTCGATCGCTGACTTCTCATTCTTTGTTGGTTCACATCTAGTGTATGCATGTATGCGCTTATGGGGGAACTTTATGTTTGTAAATTAGGATTAGGAGCATGAATAAAATTCAAAGCTTGTTGAATATTTTATTTTGAAAGTATAGTGGCCACCCAAATAGCCAGACCTCACGCTTACGGACTATTTCTTATGGCGTCACCTCAAAGAAAGTGTGTACGCTAACAAACTTCGGACTATTGAACAGGCCAAAGAGAGCTTCAGACGTGAGAATGCATATATGTCCGATTACATGCTTCTGCGGGTTTTCTCCAATATGAAGCGTCGCGTACATATCCACTACATCTAGTTTTCGTGTACTTACACTCTCTACAGATTTTTCACAAAATACAGGGATGTGCAGCGAGTGGACCATACTGTATTTGGTAGAGTTAAGAAAACACAAAGTCGCACGGTATGGGCTTGTATCTAGTTGGTTTTTAAATTGTTTTAGTTGAATTCTTCAATGAAATCTTTGACAGATTCGAAAAGAACAGAATGTAGACAACAGAATTGGCCCTTTGAGTCTGGCTCAAGCTATCAAAAGCGCAGTGGCATATCTGGGTGAAGGTTAGTTTTAACAATAATCTTGTTGGTGTCCTCATGAATGTTATAACCGTGTTTAATTATGGCTCCTAAAATATTGTTGAAAGTAGGTGAGTACTGAAAGACTGAAGAGGCCAAATGTTTAGCCGTGAAGTAATATTTAGTTTTGTGAGTTGTCCTCATTTGAAACTATTTATCACGAACACTATGCGTGTTAAGTACACTAAACACACACCAACACTATGCGTGTTAAGTACACTAAACACACACCAACACTGAGCGTGTTAAGTACACTAAACACACAGTCCTTCATCTGGAAACCTCAGAGTAAGAGAAAAAGAGAAAGACAGAAAAACACACGAGGAAGAGAACCGGAAATGGAAATGACAGGGAGACAGAAGATTCTCGGCTCTTACAGAGTAGAACATTTTTTGTTTTCCCAGTAGTTTATAAAAATACCCATCTCCAATCTTAATTTTGTGCCACTAGACAACAAGGGGACGGAACAAAACTCATCTCTGGAAGTCGTATTGTTGTTGTTTAACTAAGACCACTGTGAGCCGCGCTGGTTTAATGGTTACCACATTGCGCTGGCGATCAGGTGTTCAAGGTTCAAGCCCGGGCGTGGGCATTTGAAGAAGTCTCATCGACCGGGATTTTGACTGAATAACCTGAACGGCTCCTGAGATAAACCCTCTGTGGATGGGAAGGATCGAAGCTCTTGACTGGGTTGGAAGGAAAGTCCACAGGCTTCCCAGCCTCGTAATGACATGTCATTGGGCCGAAGGGCTGAAAGCCCAAGTGCCGCTGGTTAAGGGAAAAAAACAAATAAAAAACAATAAAAAACAACTAAGACCACTGAAAATGTTGCTCTTTTGCAGCCAATACCCAGTTGAAGACTCCTCAGTATTATCTACACTATAGATGTAGGCTTTTACTGTGGATTTTCTGCCATTCTGAAATGTGTTGAGTTGAAGTCATGAGCTCCAGTTTCTCCAGCTTTGGCTTGCGTTTAAACGATCATCACATCTGATCCCAAGCTAGGAGGAAGAAGCGCATCGGATACCGTGCATTCCACGGTATCCAAGAGGGTTCTCTAAATATGCAGAGCTACAATACTGTGCTCTAGTTCTGGGCTCTCCCAAGAAATCGTCACATCCTACACAGAGCCACTTTTCAGTTCTCCATGTCTATCATGGGGTCCATAGTCAGATCCTCCTGCATGCAAGCAACCAGGTAAAAGCCAGAGTTACGTTTGGGGCTCAAGTGACTCTTCCAAGCTTATTGTTCAATGCTGGGTTCTCAGCATGTTTCACCGCTGGGGGAATCCCTAAAAATGTGAGGATTATTTCAATAGTCAATGAAGGTGTAATTAGCCTCACAGACAGATTGACTTCCAAATTTTAATACTGTAGCATTGTGCTTAGCTGGCAAGTCGTTTTATGTGAGGTAAAACACTCTTTACATTTTGACATGTAACCAATATACAGCCATCAGTGGCGTAGCTCTAGCTACAATAGCATGACCACGAATTATTTTCGGAGTAGACTATTCAGATGGAAGGAGCCTTTTGTTTTACAGGGTTGGGACTCAATCTTGGCACCCGATCCCCAACAAGACACCTGTTTATACAGCGTTCTTAATAATACTGATCATGTTGTTTACAAGGTGAATATATGTATATCCTTTTTCAGGCAGTGTAATCTAACGTTTATAAAGGAAACACACAATAAGTCATGTCTGAGCCATCCAGCACCTAGTATGAAAAATATAGAAAGGGTATCTAACGTCCTGAAAACCTTTTCACCTAAATACGCCACTGTATAGGTAGAACAGCATCGCTGAGTTTCAGATAAAATAAATATGTTAGCAATATATAAAGTTTGCTCACTTTTACTTAGTCGTTCCTGTTCTACTCTGGGATGTAGATATTTGCGACAGACACCGTCATACTATCTTATCGCCGGTCGTCTTCCTGGCCTGGTTCCAATCGTTCTCGGTCCTTCAGAGATTGTCTAATGTTGTCCTCCCAGCAAACTCTGGGTCATTCTGGAGGTCTGAATCCCTGGATCTTGGTTTCCAATTTCTGTCGTGGCAGCCGATTTTTTCCAATTCCACTTGGGTCTGCAGGGGCAGGGTTTTGTGCCATGACGTATCGTCTGGTTGCGGACCATGTCTCTTCTTGTTATTTCAACCACCTTCCTCAGATACCTCATATTTGAGGCTTGGAGTTAGCTTTTGTGGGTTGTGGTCAATGTGCATGACTCACATCGAAAAGTTCGGGCCGAGCATGCAACGCGGCATTCGACAACTTGTGAAAGATTGTTCTGTTTGCCATAGCCCAGGAAACCAGAATAGTGAAAATCATAATTTAGCTACGGAGAAGGAGATGGTGCAGAGGACCCAACTTCCAACATTGGATGGGTCTGACATCTATTTACCACTTCTCCTCAGCGGAGCAGAGCTGAGAAAAGCGCAGGCGAATGATGTCACCCAGCGACCTGCTCTGAACAACGTCATATAACGCCAACCAAGACAACGGCTGGAACATTCCACAAGGAAGTTGATGTCTTATATAGATGAACGAGACATGGGACACGACAATTAGTCGTGCAACTCCCATTAAAATATCATATGGAAGCAGGACATGTGTTGCCATCAGGGGAACATGTTCCATTAGGAACGACGATGCAATACCCATCACTTTTAGCCAGGTCGAGGAGTGGACAAAAGGAAGTACGTCCAAAACTGTACCCACTGCCAACTAGAAAAATCAGTCGAAGGGGAAAAGGAACATACTCTTTGTTAGCAGCAACAGCAGAGGAAAGCACAGACACAGGAGAAATGAACGCCCAAGTCTCTGAATCAGATAAATCCTAGCAACAACACTGTGACAGAGTATGAGAATCGACCACCTTCATCAGTCCTCTTTATTCCCACCGGCACCCCTCATTCTTTTTCGAGCAACTCAACCAACGTGGGTTCCCCACCTTTGCTTCCCTCATTAGCATACACGGGTTATTGCTCAAAAGCTATGCCTTTTCGCTAGCTGTCTTACTTATAGTTTAGCCACGCCTACCTGTCTTCAGCTATTCAGATCTCTAACCGTCTTTCCTTCAAAAAGGGGACGGGGCTTGTACGATTGCCCGGAGCGCGATGAAACTAGAGCCGTTAACTGAATAGTGACAGATTAGACAATAAACGCGTGTAGGAAGAGATCGGGTCGTTAATTGTAGAATCAAGGGCGATACCAAGAAGACGTACCTTTAATTGGTTACATTTGACAGGGGGAATTAAGTAATGCCAAAAGGGGTGATAACCACATTTACCGACCTCATCCGTTTGTTCGTGTTCTCAGGAGACGCAATTAGAGACGGGATCAAAAGACGTCAGCTCGCTAGCAAGCGTCTATGTGGTCAGCAAAGGTGTGCAGAAAGTCTTTAATTTAGGAATCGAACAGCAGATTTTCCCAAAATACGGGCAAATTCGTGAATTTCATCATCCGCCAGCGAAACAACGCGATTCTAGTATATATGCCCATCTCTCAGAAATCAATTATCAGTTCGCTGCAGAAGATTTTGGAAATATATCTAGCTCGTTATTATAGAGCCATATTACAATTGGATTTCTTAAATACGTGGAGATATTCATTTTTCCTGTGTTGCGGTAAATATATATTATAAGCATTTAAGTGATTTAAACGTCTTAAAGTTTTTTTTATTATATTTCACTGGGATTTTCTGTGATTAATTGAATGGCATACTAAATAAACATATAGCTAATTTTTCCGGCTGTAAACGTACATTTAATTACTCGCTATTCCCCAGTAAGAGATGCTTTAATTAATTAAAAGACGCTAGGCGATTGATAATTGACGGAAATAAATTTACTTCTATTCATTATGTGAAATTTTGTAAATGACTAAGGGTCTATATCACGTACTAAAAGCGATAATATAAGCTAGACACTTGTGTTTTAAATATAATTTAATAACGGAGTGGTTAAAGAGGTCCTACATAAACGCGTGTTAGATTAGGATATTTATAATATTGTTAAAACGTTTGTATTTTTTCCCTTTATCTAGGCTGATCATAACCCTGCGATCTAGCGGTCTTATGGTCTTATGAACTATGGTCTTATGGTCTTACGGCCTTATGTTCTAAAAACATCCAGAGATTATTTGTTGTTGAATCTTCGTGTTGCGACCCCTGTGCGGTCCACCTTCTCCATCCATGAGTGTGGTAAAAAACAAGAACACTAACAATAATGTTTAAATTATAACTGGAACAGAACAGTACCAGAAATTCTTCCATATAAATATTACTAGCCTGCTGTGGCAGAATGTATATCACTATTTTTTCTAACATATGACAGTAAGTTTTTCTACTGGATTATACCCAAGGGAACTCACTGGTCATACTCGGTCATCACCCCAGAGAACAGCCGATGAGTATCATTCTTTAAATTTTATCATCACGTCACAGAGTGTCTCAGCCACCTGAGGCTAGACAACACCGGAACAATATACATATATTAATTCCTAGGACGGTGCCACCACATAGACAACTTATCCCGAACAACTAACTGCAGTGAAAAGAAGAATATCCAGGAAAATAATTAACCCATCAACTTCAGCGACTTCCGGTAAATAACAGTCAGCGAACCGGATAGTCTGGGGCTAAAATTGACAAAGAATATGACTCTGAATATTATTAGTACCTGTTAGAGTTTAATTCCATGGAATGCCTGCGACAACTATTGGGTAAGCAAATCTGAAAGTGGCCACTGTATGCGTGAAGTGAATGAACGGACAGAAAGAAACTTATTTCTTTTGTTACCCTCTGTATATTAATCTTCTGTTCTTTTTTCCTCACTAATTTGAGTAGTCACGGGATAGATTAAATTATGAACCTATTCTTTTCCCATACTGACTATTCCACACCTTACTGTTAAAATTGATCATTTGGGTTCATTATCTCTGTTAGGATCTTCTTTGTTTTCCTTTACCAAAGGGGAGGGCCTATTGAGATAATTTTTTCATCTTGTCTGTAAACTATCTTTTATTGATGTAAATGCTTAATGTTGTGATTCTCTATTGATAATAAACGTAATAAACCTTTAGTTATCGTGTTGGTCAACCCCTGCCCTTATATGTTATCCATAGTTTGTTTTCACGTTTGTGCATATATATATATATATATATATATATATATATATATATATATATATATATATATATATATATATATATATATATATATATATATATATATATATATATATATATATATATATATATATAATTCGACATTTCCTTCTCTGTAACTCTCCAGCGTTCCGCACCATAGAGAAGCACAGAAAGCACACAGCTCTGATATAATCTTAATTTTGTGCTTGTGCTGTATTGGGAGGACTTCCAGATGTTGTTTAGGCTAAAGAAGGCTGTTCTTGCCTTATTCATTCTGATGTTGATGTCTTTGCCTGCCCCGCCGTCTGGTGTTACTATGCTTCCTAGAAATTGTCCTCCTTTCACACAACATGCCTAAGAAAAATTCACCGAATCTTTTGGCCGAATACCATCACTAACCAAGATCTGCTTACTCGGAGCAAGCAAGAGGACATGCCCACCATCATAGCTGGCAGACGCTGGAGCTGGGTTGGTCATGTCCTCAGAAGAGACCCCGATGCCATCACAAGAACAGCTATGCTTTGGACCCCTGAAGGAAAACGAAAGAGAGGCCGACCAAAAACAACCTGGCGGAGGACTGTGGAGGCTGAGATGCAGGGAATGAACCAGAGTTGGGGCACTGTACGAAGGATGGCCACCGACCGAGCAAAGTGGAATCAATTTGTTGTTGCCCTACAAGACGCCACTAGGCGTGATGGCCACTGACTGCTTTGACGGTCGGCGGCTAAGGATCAAAGAAGAAGAAGAATATATATATATATATATATATATATATATATATATATATATATATATATATATATATATATATATATATTGTCACAAAATTGTGTGTACATGAGTGTAGTGTAACTTGTATTTTGTACAAGGGGAGAAACTGCGTCTTAGTTAAATATAGTCGTAAAGATAGCCTGGATTAGAGCAATTACTAAATCCAGAGACTGTTCTTTTTCTCTTACACTATCACCCTCGTGAAAAAGAAAACTATTTCTTACACCTTACTCTCACATAGTTAACACTATCACCTCTGCTCAGACTGGACCCTAAATATCTCAGGCCTATCTTATCAAAAATGACGACCAACACGCCAAAATTGGCAGGTTTTTAATTATAGTGTGTTGTTTCTGTTACACGTATTACATTGCTGCTTCTTCTATAGTCTCGCTTGTTCGCTGTGAATGACGCGATCGTCTCTACCTTTTAGCCATCTTATAATTTTGATCCATAATAATAAGTCTGCAATACTTTAAATTAAAATTTTGTCTTGAAGAAACAATAAAAAAAACTTTCATTTCTTAGAAAAATGATGAGTTAAATCCGTTTCCCGAATGAAACTGGACAGAAGAGTATCTTGATTGTCTGTTGATTGAATCTGAATCTCTGCACCTTCCTGTCTCCAGTTCATGTACTGTTTATCAATTGTATTGTTGGCTTCTTTCCATAATCAAACTGTTCATGCACATCGTCATTTGCGCACTTTTCTATTTTCGGGAGAGTATATATATGGGGAAACAATACAATTATTGTATAACTTTCAACCACAGTTTCACCCCTTAGCTGTGGGTGAAAGTTAATGTACTCTCTCGAAAATAGAAAAGTGCGCAAATGACGGTGTGCATGATGTGACCGACCGACGTACTTACGGCGGGAATTGTGGTATTGAATGTCCCGTCGCGACACTGAGTGTCCTGCTTAGATAGGTTTTTTAAGTTATGTAAGGTCACGACTGAGTTTAGGAGATGGTGATAATACGTGAGAAGTAAAGTGTAAGAAATAGATTTTCACGAGTGAATAGTTGTCACAGTATGGCCACACTAACGTATGTTTACACGTTAGTATTAGAAATAAAGTCTAACAGACCGACGTACTTGAAAAGACTAGCAAGTATAATCACTGGTCAAAGAAAGATAACTCTTAGAAATTAATAGTAAGATAACTATTATAAATTTATAGTTAGCTCTCCTTAATCAATAGGCGAAGATCTAGGCTTTGTTGACACTTCAGTGTGTACAGCCTTGCACGGACTGAGTGCTTTTCATAAGCACAGTCGAGAACTGGCTTTCGAGCGGGAGACATCAGACTTGCAGATCGGTGAGTTTTCCTTCTTAAAAGTTTAGAACTATCCCTTTCTGCAAGTGTAACCTTTTCACACAACTAAATCAAGATATTATGTTGGAAGAATTGTATAAGGTTTGTACATCTCGATCGCTTTTATGACATTATGATAACCTAACCAAGAAGTTATATAGGGAAATCTCAGTAGGATCCACCATTGTTTACAACTGACATGGGACAGTATTTCATTGAGGCTGTCGTTTATACAATGAACAATGCTCTTTTTGATTGTGAACACGCTGACCGTCAGTAGTCAGGTTATTATGATGTGTCCATTACATGAACTTTGTAGTCCAGTTGGACTTATCAATAAACAGATTGTTTATAAAACCAGTGAGTCATTTGAATAAGCATGTCGTGGTGGAAGGTATGAATAAGCATAGATAACGTGACAGCCTGCTGTGAGCACTAAGAGCTTGGGTTGTGTCGTAGATTTTTTAATAGGAGAATTAAGACTTGGGTTGGTCCCTTCTGAATAGATTAGAATAGGTGATAGACACAGTGAGAGTTAGTAAAAGAAATAGATTCCACGAGTGAGATGATAGAATGTGATATAGAGGCTGTCTCTGAAAGCGAAAAAAAAATTCTTCTCTCTCTCACCTATCTTCTACGACAGCTTTACAGCGTCAGACAGTCTAAACACATATATATATATTTTACCTATATTTCTATCTACCCACGGGCACGCACATACACGTGACGACAGTTAGACACACAGACGTGGGAAAACTATAACAATGATATATGTATTCTAGAACGAGCTGACCAACACGATTATTAAGTTCAAGAGAGATTTTAATTATCATTTAAAATCTTCTCACAACACCAAAGAAAATACATCAAGGAAAAACATATACCAAATAGTCATAAAATTCATGCAAATGCTACAAGGATGATAGCCCCGTTATGTTATTAACTCTAGGATTAGCCCACAGCCCCCTTAGGATGACAGATGATGGCCCAAAGAGTCACAGATACATAGGGTTTGAGTCTAAGAGTTTTCTTTTTCTTTCTCGTAAATGTATGAACAGAGTTGGATGATCTGATTTAGCCTAAGAAAAAAAAAAGAACTCTAGCAATTGCAACAAATTCTGCAGATTAAAAAAGTTAAGACAGCAAATGGGTGTCAAAATACAACGGTAGAATAACACTCAGACCTGCGTACACTCATTCATTCAGCCATGGCCATGTGCTCACATTTATACTTACAACTTTGCTCGCTGCCTCTGGGAACATAATAAATTCTAGGACCTTCACACAGACCCGTAAATGCAGTCTCGGCCACGAAATCCCCAGTTCCAACAAGACGTACTGAACTATTTGTCTCAGGGAACGATTCCTTGGGTGTTCTTGATTTTTGGATGTCTGATTAAGTCACATAAAAATTTGTCCAGGCACGAAAGTTAGCAGAGCACAGTGTCACTAGCGTAGGTTTCTAGAAATGAGGAATGTCAGGTCGGGTGCCTTATCCCAGTAAATGACTATATTTGGTCAACACACTATTAGTTCTAAACTCTGTCGGGAATGTACTGATAATTTGCTTGCCACACAGGCTAATAAAATGTACTTGAGTATTTCTCAGGAAGAATGTAATCTGGCGCAACAGGGCCGTTACTTCATTTAACTGTTACAGTTCATATAATGAAAGTGCTTAATGTCTTCACAGAGAATGTTCACGTACTAGAACGCTGGCAAAGTTGGGTCAACCCCAGTATTTCACTGTATAAGGAAAACACATATAAATCATTTACATATTAAGTACTCAACATAACTTACATTTAAAAAGCAAGCCGACCGCTTGACTTATATTTAAACTTCCCGTGAAATAAGTTATATTTAAAATCAGCAATACTCATGAATTAGGAACACGTGCGTATTCCGTCACCATTCATGCGGCTTCAACCATTTATACGTTAGTTTAGAAAATATTGTTCTCGTCTGATTATTTAGCAGTAAATTTAACTTCATTATAGCTACATTTGTCGTTTTAGCTAGAAATTATAATTTATTCTGCCTTCCACTGTAACTCGTCGACCAGAGAATATAATAGACTATAACTTAGTTCTCTTCTGCGCTAGCGAAATATATTTAAATGAAATAAGCGATTTAACACTTTAACACTCACAAAATCTAGATATCTATTATATTATATTTACCTCCACACACACAGAATTACAGATAGTCGCACAACTTAAGAACTATATGCTGAATATTTATGGAAGTCTAGAAGTTCGACAAATTGCCGAAACAAACTGAGAAACTTCGCTAACAGCTATTCTGTTTCGAGCAACCTGTCTACTGCGAATTTAGGAGCGAGAATGAAATTAAAGTTTCAATTCTCGTTATATCTATGAAACGGACAAAGATGAGACGCTATTTAGAAAATCACCAAATAATCTCCCCTTCCCGTCTAACACCTACATTTAACATTACCATTACTAGACGTCTTACATAACTGACACTTCTGCATTTCCGCACCTCGCGCTGACCAGGCCAACAGTTGGTGCCGTTGTCCGCTGCTATTCCCAGACAAATGTCTCGAACTGCGACTATAAGGTGTAAATTATCGCTCCGGCCGATGCAATTTCGTTGTGACCGGTGAAAGATGCAGACAATTCGACACCTCTAGGTCTAGCGAAACGAATATTCACAGCTTAATCGTCCAGTACGGGGAATCCTGCCGACTTAAGTCTGCTCTATCGTGAGATAAGCGAAAGTCCCAGTTTCGTTTTCACTGACATCTACGCAATAGAATTACGTATCCCAGTATGAGAAAGAACAAGGTAAAGTTTGAGAATTTGGAAGAAAATATTTTTCGCAACGAATGGATGCGAAAAAATTCCAGGAAAAAGGTAAACTGCGATAATAAAATAAAAGAATTCGGGTGAAAGAATAGGAAGAAGATCTAGGCAATTTAATGACCATAACCTACGTGACAGGTTGCAATCATCTTTCATTCTGGTACCAACAGCTCTAGTGGTAACCAGTTACACGCGAGAGATTCCCATAACAATCACCAAAACCTAACCACTTGACACATAAGACAAAATAGTGCCGTTCCCCTTCGTTCAGTCACCTTACTGTCACATAGTTAAGGAGAAGATCTGTCTCTGGACTGAATAGTTTTTCTAGTCCAGCCTATCTGTACGACTATAATTTAGTAACAGACAATCTTGCATTTTCTTATATTGAAATATATAAATTTACTATACACGCACACCCACACAGCTGTGTGACAACAAGACACACAAACGGGAAAAAACTATGGTTAAATGGGTATGGGTCTGACCAACACACACAAAGTTAGTTCTTTTGTTGTTTATTATCATCTAAACTTTATAACACCGAATATCTAGAAGAATCAAATAATCAAAATCACATATATAGAGAGAAATGACAGAATACCTATGCCCTCCCCTTGTTGAGAAGATAAGAACCCAACCAAGTTAATAACACCAAAGGTCAAAATGTCAGCAATAGGGTACCGTATAGACTGTAAAGAAACAAAGTTCGTAATACGTGCTACTCCGTAAAGTAAACAATCATTAAAGCAAAATAACTAGTTTTGGTACAAGCTACCGTAACAAGAAAATATTCAATGTCTCTCTTTCTGACATACGTGGCCACGTTCTCTCTCTCCTTACCTAATCTTGGTGGTATATCCTGAAATGTACAGTTATCCTGAATATATTTATCGATATTTGATAACGTCAGGGTTCAGTGCCAAATTTGGCCCCAGTCCAGCCTTGACAATAACTTTATAAGGTGGACGCCACGTTTGGTGAGGTAATCCTGGATCGATGGTGTCACCTCGAATAGTTAATGGTAGAAAAAGCGAGATATAGTGTTCACAGCAAAGAATGGAAAAACAAAAACTTCTGGTAGTTGGACATCGCTAGTTGATAAAAATTGTTACTGATGTTGGTACGTGATTGATTGGTAAATCCTATCGGCTGGCTTTGGTGAGTGCCGTTCCTGAAATAGCGTAGCTTTCCTAGATAAATATCCTCTTGGAAAACACGACTATCAGAAGTCGGGAGAACAGTTATTGTTATTTCACCACAATGGGCTGATAACAATGCAAGAAAATGTATCTGGGTATTTTGTAAGTCCCGTTAAAATTTACTATTAAAATGTTCATTAGTCTCTGTGGCCCGTCCTGTTCACAACTGAAAGTTGGAGACGCATCAGCCAACTTTAATCCAATTAGTAAAAATTGAGATAAAGGCCCAAGATATAGCCACTAAAAAAACCGCTGCTCGCTGTTGATCAGTATGCCTAAAGGAGATAGGAACATAATGAAAAATTTCTGCTAATTATATATATATATATATATATATATATATATATATATATATATATATATATATATATATATATATATATATATATATATATATATATATATATATATATATATATATATATATATATATATATATATATATATCACGGCTGTTTCCTAGCGATCTTTTAGTTATTTCCCCTTTTTCCCCGACCGCGCTATTTATAGCCCACTTGACAGAGGTCACGTGGTCAAATTCCTATTAGGAAAAACATGTGGCGATGTTTACTTTTGATAGGGCTTAATTAATGCTTTTAGGCTACTTTATTATTATAAATACCGGCTTTAATTTTGCGTAAAGCTAGACTAGAAATGTTAGAGTAAATTTTAGAACAAGAACAAACATTTTATCACAATTAGAACAGAAGATATAATAGTCTGAAATAGTGTAAAATTTACGTTTTTTTTATATTTTGTTATGGTTTGTTTATAATGCAATTTTCACTAAATCGGTCACAATCAACATGCATAACAAATTACAGAAATCAAAAGTAGAAAACCTGCAGAAAATGGATATCAAAGTTTTGTTTTGGTTTCATGCGTCAAACATTAATTATTGAAACATTAAATTGCAAGTCCACATTTATTACCTTAAAATAACACACCCAATTGTCCCCAAAAACATGAGAGCTAACAATTATCTCAATCATACATCACGATGGTCATGTAAAAATGAGTATGGTCATGAGTAAAATGAAATGTTCAATTTCATAGATACATCTATTAAATGATTTCTACACTCTGTTAATTCTGTCAATCTCAAGCAACAACTGCCATAATTTGCTCTAGCCCCAAAATTTCGCTCAATTATCATTCACACTTCCTTTTTTTATAGGATGAATCTGTACATTCACAGATGGAGAAATTTGTAACAAATGAGTTTCCATTATAAATTTTAATTGTGAAGTTATATTTTTAATACCGCTGGCGCGTCTTTCAATTTTCAATCTTCTCTGTTTTCTCTCCTGTGCCCACGTAAGACCTACTGTTTCCTTCATGGCTATTGCTAATTCTTTGGATATTCTAACTCCACTTTCAATGCCTGCTTTCCTGCAAATTTCCTGACGTGACGTTTCTGAACAGCGTTGTAGTTCATGTGCCTGCTGCAGGTCTAATGAATCAGCTGATGTTCCAGCAATATGTTTTCTAACAGTGTGGAGCAATTGAGATCGCTTATGTTTTGTTGGCGTTCTGGTGACTGATGTTTCTCTTCTATGTTTAATTAGTTTTTGTAGTACAATAGGCTGTCCTCTGGTTTTGCATTTTATGATATTACTTTTTGCTGTTTCTAGTTTTTTTTCTAACAATGGATGTGAATATGGGTTCTTCCTTTTGTGTTAGTGGTTGTGAAGGTGGCTTAGCAAGTAACTGTTGTACTGTGATGTCGCTTTTGAAGACAGGTGAGGTGGATGTACTTGTCGTATGTATAACTGACTTGGTAGGTGTAGATGTGACAACAAAAACTGGCATGCTAGGGTGAGTAGTGTTATCCACCTCCAAATGAATAATGGTATCGCCTTTAATGTGAGCTGGCACATCAATCTCCAGTTGAACAATATCATCACTAATGTGGGCAGGCACATCAACCTCCTACTGTACAGAGCTATCCTGACTACAGCTAACTGACTGACTACAAACTAACTGACTGACTACAGCTAAATGACTGACTAGACATGGAGGGGTCAGAAAGAACATCACAGGGGATAGAGCAGCTTTTTGTTTTTAAAACACCAAAAGATGTCTTTGCAACATAATTGCACAGTTGACATTCACTTATAGTTAAATTATGGTTTTAGTCTTTCCAGATGTGCTGACTGTTTTCCGATAGTAACTTGGCTGTTTCAAGACACTTCTCATTATGCCTCCTTTTTAAGTTTTGTATTCGTAAGTAACACTTCTTACAAAATATAGTCGAATGCTCTGTGGGTTTATCATCTGATACGTTAATTCCAAACACAAAGAACAGATCATTAACGTAATTAGAACAGTTCAGTGCATTCTGAATTGAACGTGTTGTTTTGGAAGTTAATGCTCTCTTGCCACAGGCTCTGCACAGTGCACTGGCACAATTCATATGGCGCAAAACAGTTTGCTCCATTTCGTTGTTATGTAGTATAGTTTACTTGTGTATGTATAAAGATAGAGGAATATTTGGGACTATCAAGTCTAACACCAGGATGTAGAATGCTTTATCTGTGAATGAAAGAAGATATACAAACAGTTACTTAGAATTCTTTGGCAGCCGTCGTGTGCACAGGATTGTCTACCAAAGAACACTAATGGAACAGTCCTTATCTCACACACAATTTAAAAAAAAATTCATATTATAAATACAAGATTAACAAGACTTGAAAGATAGAATAAAGTATGTGGAAGTAATCTATCTATAGATTAACATGTTTTCTGACGCTTATATACGTAGCTAAATATCATTATAAATGAATGAAAATGCAAAAACAGATGGTGCTTTACAAAAAGTTATTTTTTTACAACCTTATTTAAGATTTGTGAGTATCAGGAATGCGTTTACAGTAATTTAAATGCTATAAAATCTGGTGACAATATGCTTGTTCTTGTAATGCCAAACTCACAAAACTGACTACCACACATTCTCAAGATATGAAACCAAAAAAAAAAAAGTATGTGGAAATAATCTTTAGCTTCCCTTCGAGAAGTCTTTATAATTATAAACTCAAACGAATGGGCCGATTTTTAGATATTAAATTAATAAAAAGATTACTTATTTTATGAATTTCCTCAAATGATGACGCTGTTTTCAAAAGTCTGTAACTCCGTCAAAACTAATTTCAAACAAATAAAAATGCAATCAAAAATAGAGCAGAGAACAAAGTTATAGTACACAAAAGAATTTTAGCGCTGTGTTTATCCAGAACGAGTGTGTAATGATTTATATTTTACTGATTTTACACACACATCAGCTGATTTTCCCCGCCAAAAACTTAAATAGTCTTTTACGGTACACACGAAAATTTTATACCCGGTGTCAGAATTCCGGTCACCGAAACTAAAAGAGCGCTCTGGTATAGGGCACAAACTGCCGTGATATATATATATATATATATATATATATATATATATATATATATATATATATATATATATATATATATATATATATATATATATATAGATGCGGAAGGGGACGCGTGTCGTACATTTTCGATAGGGTAATTAAGATCACTTTTGGTCCCTCCTGAATAGGACTAGTGCAGGTGATATCTCAGTGGAAGATAAGGTAAAGAAATAGAATTTCACAAGTGAAATGGTGAAAGGTAAAATCTGTCCCTGGATTTGATAGATAATCAAACCAGCCTATCGATTACGACTGAGAATTCAGATCAGACAGTTTCCTATAAATATATATATTGATATATTTAACCACTCACATACACACACGCACACAGATAAGTGACGACGATTAGACGCACATACGTGAAAACTATATCTATGAAATAAGGATCTTTTTTGAACAAGCTGACCGCCACACGTGAATAAAGTTATGACAATTTTTATTTATCATAAAAAGAAACTTTACATCGACAATATTGAATATCAAATCAAATACAATAAACATTGGTTAAGAATCAATTAAAGAGATAGACTCATAGGTGAAATTCTTTCCCCTCTCTGTTGCCACGATCCCGTTTTAAGAGAAGTTATAGCCCCAAAGAGTCACAGATTCATACGCTAAGGTCCAAGGTTTTCCCTCTCTCAGTAAAAAACAGAGTTTATGTATATTAATCTATCCTAAGAGGAAAACAGCATTAGCAAAAAAACTTGCATACAAGCGAAAATACAAAGTTATTACATGGGTTAAATCATAAACGAATTATTCATCCCTGTTATTCTCTCGCTCTGACAGCTGTGCTCACAGACAACATGCGTACTCTTACCTAATCGTTGTTTTTCATAACATCTGGAACAAATTGTTCAGTCAAGCTTGAGTTACTGCTGAGTCAAACAACAGTTTCTCCAAACGACTAATTAATCAAAATGTTGGGAAACGTTTGTCTCACTGTTGTAAATAGGAGGCTGATGAAGGTCACTTCAATTATTGTCCAGTTAGGAAAGTACTTATGATATCTAATGTTCACAGGGTACAATAGCTTGGAACTTCATTCGTTAAGTTGAATGTCAGGTACATAAATCGGTTTAGGATAAATCTCCTTCACAACACAATGGTCTTGATATGGGAAATGTCAAATGTTATTTCAGTCGCCACCACAGGCGAAGTATATATGAACTTGAGAAAGAAATCTGGATATTCTGTAAGTCCAGTTACCATTTATTCTTAATATTACTTCTGGGCCAGTACTCTGTCGTTCTTCTGGGTGTAAAACATTAGGCCAGACAGGTCACTTGCAAAACCCGTTAATTATAATTCAGAATGTTCTTTAGGTAACGTTCTTCTCAGTTACATAGGTACTGAAAGCCGCTGGTAAGATTTAGGGTTTATGACCCAGAATACTGTATAAGGAAAAAAGAAACACATAAATACTCAACCCTAATAGTATATCTAATCCTACGCGTAAAAAATATTACTTCGTTTATACAACTTAACTAGAAACCACACTTAGAGCTAGTCTCATCGTTAAAACTCCCCGTAAGATAAATTCTACTCATTTAAAAGAATCAATCATCATGAATTAGAAATACACAAGTATCTCGTCAATACTCAATGATGTATCAGTGCATTTAATAGTTAGTTAAAATATTCTCTTACTGGTTACTAGCAGTTTAATCAAATTTATTAATAGCCGAATGAGTTTAGCTAGAAATTATAATTTATTCTGCTTCCCACTGTAATGCAGTAACTTAGAGAAAATATAACTGACTTATCATTTAAA
Source organism: Oreohelix idahoensis (assembly GCA_024509875.1). Lineage (NCBI taxonomy): Eukaryota > Metazoa > Mollusca > Gastropoda > Stylommatophora > Oreohelicidae > Oreohelix > Oreohelix idahoensis. The sequence continues at coordinate 230,973 of JAMPIV010016072.1, read as the reverse complement.
TCACTCTGCACAAAAGAACTAGTGAAATAAAATAAGCGATCACCATTAAAATCACTCAATCACTACTAGATATATATTTACCTCGCACAGCCTACTAAGACTATTCTCCGACGAAAACTGAGATTTTACTTAATACGGCAAATCTAGAAACGAAGCTAGAATGTGTCTAGAGAACTGCGGAGTCTAAATGAATACTGGAAACTGAGTCTCAACTGCTCAGGTATAAATATCTCTCTGATGAAAGGAAAAAGGTTACGCCTAAGACTTGAGACATACTCAAATCCAGATGTTTACACCTACGTTCAGATTTACATTCAAATCTGCAAAATCAAAGATCTGCTCACCCGAATTACTTCGCACCAATGCCGACCAGGTCTCTCTGTTGCGTACGGACTCATTTGAGAACCGTCGTAACATAAAAGACCAGACCCCGTGCGAAGATTTCCTCGACTTACAGGTGACACGAATACTGCTTGCAGACTATGGCCATAAAACGTAATGCACGCCAACTCGTCTTAGGTCTAAGATTCCCTGATGTTAGCCCCTACGTTTAGTTCTACGTTCCAATTATGTGAAACACGCGAAATCAAAGATCCAGATAATATAGAATCTACATATTATCGCCTCCTCTCGCCATCTGCATAGTTGGTCGTAAAAGAATTAATAGCGAGAGTCTTTGATATGGCTTTTCGCGTGTTGTAACTTACAACGCACGAATTCAGGCAGAGGTGATAGACCCATTGTCTCCCCTTTCCATCACCGCCTGATCTCATTACGGCGATTCTTATGATCGCTGCCGAGATAATTACAGGTGAGCGGGACCCGGTCTGCTCGCTAACCTGCCTCAAAGAGAAAGCAATTAAATGCTACCTGCCATAAACTGCTTGCTAAATTATAAGAAGACAAAGGTACGAATTGCTAACAATCTAGCGTATGCAAAAGAAAGGTAAAAGAGCGGAAAAAGGTTAAAAGAGCGGACGAAAAAAAAGAAAAGACCAGTGTAGAATAAAGAATAGACATCTGAAATTTATTAATCATAATATCTACGCGACAGACGTCCCCCCTTTAAGATATGGAACCACTCCATGTCTACTTTATGGAAATAAATTTCCGATATTAATAGCTTTTGGGTGCCTGTTATCTACACTATCGTCTCTTCCCCCCCCCCCTCCTTCCCCTCCGTCTCTGTTCAATTCCTACTCATGAGGTTTGCACCAACGTTTTCTTTCTCTGCAATGTCTTCCGTGTGCGCTTGAAAGCGTGTAGCCGTTTTTGACATTTTTGAAAGATTCCGTGTGTTTGCAGTGGAATTTCTCTGCAACTATCGTCATCTTCGTCAATTTTGGCGCACGCCAGGAGATGTTCGGAGGTTGGCGCTGGTCTTTCCACGTATTTCTTTATCAGATTTACATGGTAGACCTTCTCCTTTCCTTTAAGAGAGATCTGGTAGTTAACCTTAGAAATCTTTTTAAGGAAGGTAAACGGCCCTTCCCATCCGATGCGTAGTTTGTTGCTTCCGGTTGGCAGTAACAACAAAACTTTCTCCCCTGGTTGTAGTTCTTTCTCTTTCGCGACTTTCCTGTATCGGTTAGCGTGCTTTGCGTGTGCTCGCTTAAAGTTGGTCGTTGCTAGGTCCCATCCTAGTTTCAACCTTTCCTTTAATTCCGACACATATTTACTGGCTGAGACAACTGTCTCATCAGCCTTCATGTCTGTCAGCGACTGAAGTAAGGCTTCAAGCGGCCCCTTGATAGGTCTGCCGAATAAAAGCGTCGCTTGGGGAAATCCTGTGGAAGGATTTGGGGCTTCCCTGTAAGCAAATAAAGCTGCAGGTATACAAAGATCCCAATCTTCAGGTTTCACTTGTCCCAGTTTACTTAACATCATGTTGAGGTTTCCGTTGACACGTTCTACTAGCCCACTTCCGGCCGGATTATAAGGCTTTATGTAGATGTGCTGGTCCCTCAAGATCTTAACGATCTCATCCATTAACAGGTTTCGGTATGGAGATCCGTTATCCGTCAACACTTGTTGAGGGAATCCCAACCGAGTAAAAATCTACACGAGGGCTTCTGCGACATGCTTGGCATCCGCGCATGTAAGCGGTATAGATTCTGCCCATAAAGTGCATGTTTCGACTAAGGTCAGGATAAACCTGTTCCTTCTTTTAGTCCGTTCTAAGGGTCCTAAAATGTCGATCACTACCCGTTCAAATGGCGTTCCCATTATTGGTATTTCCCCCAGGGAAACTGGGGGTGTACGTTGCTTGGGTGGCACACGTTGGCACTGGGCACAGGATTTCACATACCTGATAATATCAGAGTTCACTCCTGGCCACCAATAATGAGTCGATATCCGTTGGTTTGTGGCGTTCTGTCCCATATGTCCGCTGAAGGGAAGAGAGTGCCCCATTTCTAGGATTTGGCTTCTGTACTGTTTCGGTACTAGGAGCTGATTAAAACCTTGTTCAGGCTTGCCCGTTCTGCGATAAAGTGCGCCATCCTCAGAAAAAATGTCCCCGTGCTGTCTGGGTTCCTTAGCCATGGGCAGTTTCCTAAAGCAGGGTGCCAAGGTAGGGTCCTTTTGTTGCGCCTCTTTAAGTTCCTTAGGTAACAAATATTGCGCAAACTCCCGTTCCTTCTTGGTTTGCCCTCTTGTAGTTGCTGCTGCCACAATTGGCTCTTCCGGTTTCCCAATACACACGTATCTACCGCCAAGAATAACTGGGTAGATGGGGTCATCCATAACAGCCGCTTTGATCACACCTCTGACAAAATCAGAGTGGATCTCAACCAATGCGATGGGAAGCGCTGTAGGTGCATCACTCTTAGAAACTCCACACAGTTGGACGGTTTCTCCTGTCTCTTAACCGGGTTTGACCAGGTGCCTGGCGACAATGCAATCATAAGAAATCCCCGTGTCAAATAAACAATCAGTTTGAGAACCGTTCAAAATAACAGTATCTCGCGTTGAGGGTCTCTCTCCCTCAGGTTGAGAATCACTGACATTGATTCTACCTTGCGAGACTGTTAGCAAGCATCCGATGCGTTTAGGCTCGGTGTGCTCGGTCTGATCATATGTCCCGTGCTCAGGGGTTTTCCCTTTGCCACCTTGTCCTTTCTGGCTGCGCTGCCATGTAGGGCGGTCGGGTTGATCAGACTGTTTATTGTTGGTGGGGTACTTGTTTTTGTAGAACTGAGACTTTTCAGGAGGGGGGTTTTGTGGTCCAGTTTCTCTGTGGTTACCTTGGTTAGAAGCGTGAGAAGCATGAGAAGATTGGTCTAGATTATTCTTTCGAAAATTCTCTTCTGTCGGTTTACGTTTTGTGGCCGGCAGTTCGGCCAGCGCATTATGATATCGCTCTGACTTTTCCAAAATGTCTTTAAGCTTTTCTGCCCCTTGCTCAGCTAGAAAGCTCCGGGTGTCAGCAGACAAAGTGTTCCTTATCTGTTCGCATATAACGAACTTCTCAAGACCTTCATAGGTAGAGGCGAGCTGTGAAAGCTCAAGGCACTTTGTCAAGTATCCCTTCAAACGAGACGAGAACTGCTGAAAAGATTCAGAGTTCTCCTTTCTGCTGTTGCGGAAGAGTTGCAAAAATTTGCGAGCGTTCATTTCAAAACGCTCAAGCAAAGCTTTCTTCAACAAGTCGTAATTGTCTTGTTGGCTACTTTCCAGTTTAGAGTACACATCATAAGCAGAACCTTTTAGTGCCTGGGAAAGTTTCATACACCAACGCGACCTCTCTAAACCGTACAGAATTGCTATTTTCTCAGATTTTTCAAGCCATGTGTCAATCTTCTCATTAGGACAAGGGAAAGATTCTAGAGTGAAAGACATAGCGTTGAGTTGAAGAGATTGAGGGTTAGTTTGATCAGTTAAGGAAGAATGAGGAGAAGACTCTCCATTGCTGGAGGTTGAGGCAGCACCACGACTTTGGACTTCTAGAGCTTTAAGAGCCAGTACATGCTGTCTCTCCTTCTCTCCTTCCTCATGCTGTCTCTCCTTCTCTCTTTCCTCATGCTGTCTCTCCTTCTCTCTTTCCTCATGCTGTCTCTCCTTCTCTCTTTCGTTCGCCCTGCGGATTTCCATTTCTTCCTCAATCTTCTTCTGCTGTAATAGACGGTCTTCCGCTTCTTTCCTCTCCGCTGCTTCTTCTTTCCTCTTTAGTTCTTCTTCTTTCTTCTCCGCGTCATATCTCTCAAGTTCGTCCCTGACGAAAGCTTTCGCTTCGTCGCCGTCCAGTCCCTCTTCCATTGCTTCCTGTCTTAACATCTGCCTCGGTTTCGCCCTCTCGGCCATAATAAATCAGTGACTGAGTGTGGTGAAGTGGGATGTTATAAATACTTATAGGGAACTTAGTGTACTGACTGAGATCAGCTGTGAAGGTATCTATATCTATTAAGAGTAGTGTATTATAGATAACCTTACTTGCTACCACATATCTATATATCTCAGTCAGAATTATTCTGGAATAGTGTGATGCTACGTTATGTGTCTAGGGTATGAGTATGGTGAAGTGTAAGTCACAACAACAGACAGATAAACAATTTAATTTAATCCACTACTCTTAACAACACTGTGACACTCACATACATATAACACTCTATGAGAATATCTTAAAGAAGTCACTCGTAACGTTTCAAATAACAATATGTATTCAGTGCTGTTAATAATGTATTTGTGTCCTGATTCAAATACAAAGGAACCAGGAATCACAATCAATTTTAATTACAAGTATATGTACAGACTTTATCAATATGAATATTGTAGTGACATATATTATTAAAAATATCCTATGTGTGTCAGTTGTGTAGTGGTAATATGAGGTAATACTGGTTTTGTTTTGTTCAAGCTCTGTTGGTATTTGTCATCATGACTTCAATAGTTTGTCTTTAGGGACTAGTATTGGAGATGTTCTCAGTTCCTGATATTAAGACAAGTAAATTCCCCTCTTAATGTTAATTTTACAAAGTCAGTTCAAGATGAGGGGACATAATGTTGAGCTCAGCTGGCCAAGTTAGCTTATCTGGCGTGATGGCGGCAGGAAAGGACTCCTCTGCTCGAATTCTCCTCTGGGCTCTGGAGACACCTCACTGATAGCTAAAAGGACCAAGGAGTATGCTGTCCGACACTGGATTCAGCAAAGCTCTGACCAGGTGCTGCTCAGTACCATCAAGACCACTGTCCCTGAAATCAAGAAGGATGTACCTTCTACTTCATAACTAACTTAAACTCTCTTGTTACACTGATCACAACACAGCACAAACATTGAGTTCAGAGCATTAGGCCAACTGTCAGCTTCATTTGAAATACTTTATTCCAGTATTACCCTTCTTAATGGTTACTACGCCTCTGCAATTCCAGCATTATTTCTTTCTATTCAATCATCCAGGTGTCAGTGTACTGTTTGGCCATTCCATGCCGTTTTACTTCTCTCCGACACCCTCTGTTCAGGCTGGAGCATTACAGGCTTTACCTCACGTTGGCCACTGAACTACACATATATATACAGGCATAAATCAACAATTCACATTCAATTTTCATTAAAAGATATTGAATGGTTCAAGCTTACCACAATTCATACGAATAAACACAGATACGTTGATTAGCAATGAATTCTGGCACAAACTGGCACAAATTCCCATCTGCTTATCTTCCAGGCTTTTATTGAGCCAAATATAAGCTGGCTTCAACGCACTGATGCTTTATCAAGCTTATTTAAACAAGTGGTTTCGAACTAACGCTCCCAAGTGTGTATATCAGCGAGTCTGACCAATGAGGCCCGTTTCGACAAGTGTTTGAAAAAATGTTACCTTTCCCCGTCTCCCCTAACAACCAAGATAGTATTTATAGTCCGACCAATCGTGGTTAGGCTTTCATTTGTTGCGCTCCAATCAATTTGGAGTTTACATGGTAGGCTATTTCTGTAACGTAAATTTTTTTCAAACACGTTAAAAAAAAATCTTATGAGCAGAAATGATTTTATGCTGTCAGGCACCCCCAATATTTTATTTTGGGTATAATTTATTAATTCCTGGACTATTTGCGTAACGTTTTACATATTTTTTGTCAGCAAGCCCTAAGGAACCCAAAAATACTAATTTAAAGGAGCTACGTGGCTGCGTTCAAAATATGCAATTTCTTCTACCTCCTGTTTCGAAGATGTGCTGTCTGGGTACTGTTATGTTTTCAACCGTAAACCCATCTAATGTTATCTTTTCTAATAAGAGTTTTTTTTATGATTTATAAACCTAACTCTGGGAAAGGGTAGTGTATTTTATCACTGTCCGTCTGAAAAAAAATTAGTGCATGTAGACTTACACGCGTGATGGCAGCATTTGTGTATCGCGCGACGCGTGTTGCATGCGTTCCTGATTTTCAGCCCTCCCCTCTCTCTTTATCCTTTTGTCCATCTGTTCGTTCGTTTTGGTAACGCAGTATAATTAATGTTAGGATTAATTTAGGTCATTACGCAGTACGTCTCAATGTTTTTCTTAGAAATGCAGCACACGTTTCATTGAAGAAGGCGGGTAATAATACAGTAAGCTTTTATATCAACGTGAAAGCGTTACAATTTGCAGACGAAGCAGAAAACAAGGGGGATTTCGAGTACATTCTTTGTGACAGCACTGTTATTTTTCCATTGCTCTTCTCTTTATTAATTTTATTTGTTAGGCTTTATATTTACCTAATAAATTTATATATGTGGATTAGAATATTTCACGACACCTCCCCTCTTAAAACAGACATTATATGTCAGTCCTTTATTCTATATACACATAGAGAAATTTATTATTATTTCTGGGGTTTACGGTGATTCTCATCACACGGATGGCGGCTTAAAAAATCCGCTCCCAAATTGGTTTTTCCAGATATATACTCAATGCTAAAATTATATGGAGCCAGAAGTAAAGACCATCGGAGTAACCTAGAGTTCTCATGCTTAGCCTGTGCTAGAAACGATAAAGGTTTGTGATCTGTTTGCAACTTAAATGCCTTCCCATATAGATAAATATTGAATTTCTTTATTGCCCATATTACTGCAAGACATTCTTTTTCGCTAGTTGAGTAGTTGATTTCAGCTTTATTCAACTTTCTGCTAGCATATGCCACTGGGCTTAATTCCCCATCCAATGCATCTGTTTTCTGTAGTAGAGTTGCACCTAACCCAATATTACTTGCATCCGTCCTTACTATGAATTCTTGACTTAAGTCAGGTAATTTCAAAATGGGTTTACTTGTGAGCTTTTCCTTCAATTCTTGGTAAGTCATTTCACATTGTGGTGTCCATGTAATGCGATCTGGAAGTCCTTTACGTGTCAATTCAGTTAACGGTGCACATATGGAATTAAAGTTTTTGATATACTTCTGGTAGAAACCACATAATGAGACAAAGGATCTCACGTCCTTCTTGGTTTGTGGTCTCGGGGCTTTCTGTAGTTTTTTCTAAATTCTTTGGGTCAGGGGTCATATTTCCCTGATAAACTGTGTGTCCCAAAAAATTCCAATTCTTTACATCCAACGCAACATTTGGTTGGACGGGCTGTTAAATTTGCCTCCCTAAGTCGATCAAACAGCATGTTCAGAGAGTCAATGTGTTCCTCAAATGTTTCTGTTGCTATAAGGATATCATCCATAAAATTTGTTATACAGGGATTATTCAGAGGATCCAATAATTTTCTCATCATTCTAGAGAAGACACTAGGCGCATTCTTCAATCCAAATGGCAATCTATTAAACTCATAGTGTCCTTCTGAGGTACTAAAAGCTAGGTATGGTCTAACCTCAGGCTTTACTGGAATCTGATAGTATCCTTTACTCAGATCCACTTTTGAGAAATATTTAGCTTTATTTAGTCTGGCAAACCGCTGATTTGTATCCGGCAATGGATCCACCTGTCCTTCTGTAATAGCATTCAGTCTCCTGTAATCTATACAGAGTCTATGTTCTCCAGAGGGCTTCCTTAAGAGTACAACACCGGAACTATACGAAGACTCACTGTGCGAAATAATTCCTTCCTTCAATAGATAATCTATCTCTTCCTTCAAAGCTTTCTCCTTAGCAAACGGGATCGAATATGGTTTCATACAGACAGGTGTGGGGTCTATCAGTTTCATATCATATTCCAATAGGTTTGTATGCCCTGGTCGGTCTGTTAACACCTCTGCAGGATTATTTAGAACCTGTTGCACTCTCTCTTTCTGAGTTTTCGTTAAATGTGTACTGATTTTCACCTGTGCTGCTGTCTCACAGGGGTGTAATGGATATTCAAATGATGAAAGTGGTTCCTTTTTCATCTCCATGGCGATGGACAAGGTCAACAAGTGTGTCTCTTCCTGTTGTTCTCTTTCCAAATATTTCTTCAGGAGATTCACATGATAGATTTTTTCTTTCCCCTTCTTATCTATCTTATAATTTGTTCTAGACACCTTCTCTAGAACTGTATATGGACCCTGCCATCCAATTTGTAACTTATTCTGACTCCCGGGCAAAAGAAGCAGTACCTTCTCTCCCACAGCCAAATTTCTGTCTTTCGCCTTCCTGTTATAATAGGCAGCATGTTTCTTCCGGCTTGTTTCAAATTTTCATTGGCAAGTTTCCAGCCAGTTTTCAACCGAGTGGTCAGCTCATTCACATATTGGTATGAAGATGTAATGTTTTCCTCTGCCTTTTCATCAGTCCACGTTCTTAACAAAGCTACATATGGACCTTTAATTGTGGGGACCTATTTGTCCATGCACCGGTATGGTCTCTTCCACTCGAAGCTTTATAGTGATGATTTTTCCTCCCAGAATTTTCATGCACAAAACGACCGCTACCAATTTTTCTCTTGGGGCTGTCTCCCCACTTAAAATTCTTGATGAGAGATTTCCTCGCTACATCCTCTTCCTCCAGTTTGTTTAAGTCCGATTGAGGGATTTTCGGCTTATCCTGGGGTAAGACATCCTTTTGCCCTCTCCGCATAGTGGCCATTGTAAAACAGTTAAGTGAAGCTTGTCCGTGAAAAGGGGCTTCCCATTCCATTTGGTCCACTTTATCAAATTTATTTTTCCTTTTATTGTCAGGCCTGATTTTGCCCCATGGCGTGTCCAGGTCCTGATCCATGTTCCCACTTGTGGGTGTTCCCTCATGTGCTATGCTACACCTTTCTACAAAATTCTCAATGTCCCATCTTGCTTTGGGCCAATAATAATTGTGAGCCACCTTTTGAATGATGGTACCTATCTTCTCATGGTCCCCATCTGGTTTCACATGTAGGCTCCTTATTATTTCTGTCCTGTATCTTTTTGGAAGAACCAGCTGTCCGTGACCATTGGATCTAGCTCCAGTCTTCCTATACATCAACTTGTTTTTCATGTAAAAATCTCCCTTGCCTGGAGTGGTATGACAAGTTGACAATTTTCTGAAACAAGGCTTGAGTGTTTTATCCCCAGCCTGTGCCTTCCTCATCTCTTCTGGAGTGGTATCTAACATAATATCCTCCTCCTGTCTTGAGGTCGACCTGACCTGAAGGGTTGCCATATACACAGGTTTCCTTCTACAACGGTCAGTGTCATGATTGTCCATCTGACAATTTTTACACCACCTTTTTCCTTGGTTGAAAGATTTTCTTTCATCATATTTCCTTTCATCGAATTGTGGGAATTTATTTTTATTGTCATACCGTGGCCTATCAAATTGGTGCTTACCTTTATTTTGATCCTTAGGATCAAATTTATTAAAGTTCTGTGGTGCCCTAAAGTTATCCACTTGTTTCTTTTTATTACCTGTTAACTCTGCTTGAGCTGCTTGATACCTTTCAGCAACATTTAGCAACTCACCCAGCCTCTCTGCACCTTGTTCCATGAGAAACTTTCTCAGGTCTGGAGCCATGGACTCTCTTAGTTGCTCTATAAGGACCATTTCCTTAAGATCTTGGGTTTTCCCCAGAGAAGTCCATTTCTCCAAGTATGTCTCTATTCGTGCAGAGAACTGGTGATAGGTTTCACCTGACAGTAGTTTAGCATTCCTAAATTTTTTCCTATAAAATTCTGCATTCTTTTCATACCTTAACAAAAGAGCCTGCTTTAGCATGTCATAATTTTCCTGATCACCTCTGCTCATTTTTGCAAAAACTTCATAAGCTGCCCCACGAAGTCCCTGAGATAACTTTAAGCTCCACTTTTCTCTCTCTAACCCATACGTGGTAGCTAATAGTTCATACCTATTTAGGTAGCTCTCTATATCATCGTCTTTCTCAACAAAATGATCTAAATGAAAATTCATAGCTGAGGTTGAGGCTCCTTGGCTAGCAGTGGCATCAGAGGCAAAGGGACTGGCACCATTTTCAGGAGCATGGCCTTGAAACTCAAACTCCCTTAGTCGTAACTCATGTTCCCTTTGTAATCTTTTATCTTCTGCATCCCTTTCTGCAGCTAATTTCTTCTCTTCCCTTTCTGCAGTCAATCTTCTTTCTTCTGCTTCCAATTTCTTAGCCTCAGCCTCAATCTGCAACCTCTTAGTCTCAGCCTCAGCTTCAAATTGTAACTTCTTAATTTCCTTGTCAGCCTCTAACTTTCTTTCGGCTTCAAACCTTCTTTCTTCGCGTTCAATAAATTTGTCACATTCCGTAGTAACATAGGCAACCATAACTTGCCCATCTAATCCTAACTCTTTTGCAGTCTGAACCGCAGCAGATCGAAACTTGGCCAGGTCCGCCATTGTCTATCATGTAAATTTCTACAATGTCTAACCAACAATTCAAATTCTAAATAATTAAAATGGACAACACTGTCACCGTGAGCCCAACCCTTTTTTATTCCCCCCAAGGATACCTTTTAATTCTTATATTCCCTGAAGTGAATTACCCCCAATATTTTTAATAGGGAAAGATTCAAAATCCCAAGAGCGAGACCCCAATATATGTGGTGAAGTGGGATGTTATAAATACTTATAGGGGACTTAGTGTACTGACTGAGATCAGCTGTGAAGGTATCTATATCTATTAAGAGTAGTGTATTATAGATAACCTTACTTGCTACCACATATCTCTATATCTCAGTCAGAATTATTCTGGAATAGTGTGATGCTACGTTAGGTGTCTAGGGTATGTGTATGATGAAGTGTAAGTCACAACAACAGACAGATAAACAATTTAATTTAATCCACTACTCTTGACAACACTGTGACACTCACATACATATAACACTCATGAGAATATCTTAAAGAAGTCACTCGTAACGTTTCAAATAACAATATGTATTCAGTGCTGTTAATAATGTATTTGTGTCCTGATTCAAATACAAAGGAACCAGGAATCACAATCAATTTTAATTACAAGTATATGTACAGACTTTATCAATATGAATATTGTAGTGACATATATTATTAAAAATATCCTATGTGTGTCAGTTGTGTAGTAGTAATATGAGGTAATACTGGTTTTGTTTTGTTCAAGCTCTGTTGGTATTTGTCATCATGACTTCAATAGTTTGTCTTAGGGACTAGTATTGGAGATGTTCTCAGTTCCTGATATTAAGACAAGTAAATTCCCCTCTTAATGTTAATTTTACAAAGTCAGTTCAAGATGAGGGGACATAATGTTGAGCTCAGCTGGCCAAGTTAGCTTATCTGGCGTGATGGCGGCAGGGAAGGACTCCTCTGCTCGAATTCTCCTCTGGGCTCTGGAGACACCTCACTGATAGCTAAAAGGACCAAGGAGTATGCTGTCCGACACTGGATTCAGCAAAGCTCTGACCAGGTGCTGCTCAGTACCATCAAGACCACTGTCCCTGAAATCAAGAAGGATGTACCTTCTACTTCATAACTAACTTAAACTCTCTTGTTACACTGATCACAACACAGCACAAACATTGAGTTCAGAGCATTAGGCCAACTGTCAGCTTCATTTGAAATACTTTATTCCAGTATTACCCTTCTTAATGGTTACTACGCCTCTGCAATTCCAGCATTATTTCTTTCTATTCAATCATCCAGGTGTCAGTGTACTGTTTGGCCATTCCATGCCGTTTTACTTCTCTCCGACACCCTCTGTTCAGGCTGGAGCATTACAGGCTTTACCTCACGTTGGCCACTGAACTACACATATATATACAGGCATAAATCAACAATTCACATTCAATTTTCATTAAAAGATATTGAATGGTTCAAGCTTACCACAATTCATACGAATAAACACAGATACGTTGATTAGCAATGAATTCTGGCACAAACTGGCACAAATTCCCATCTGCTTATCTTCCAGGCTTTTATTGAGCCAAATATAAGCTGGCTTCAACGCACTGATGCTTTATCAAGCTTATTTAAACAAGTGGTTTCGAACTAACGCTCCCAAGTGTGTATATCAGCGAGTCTGACCAATGAGGCCCGTTTCGACAAGTGTTTGAAAAAATGTTACCTTTCCCCGTCTCCCCTAACAACCAAGATAGTATTTATAGTCCGACCAATCGTGGTTAGGCTTTCATTTGTTGCGCTCCAATCAATTTGGAGTTTACATGGTAGGCTATTTCTGTAACGTAAATTTTTCTCAAACACGTTAAAAAAAAATCTTATGAGCAGAAATGATTTTATGCTGTCAGGCACCCCCAATATTTTATTTTGGGTATAATTTATTAATTCCTGGACTATTTGCGTAACGTTTTACATATTATTTGTCAGCAAGCCCTAAGGAACCCAAAAATACTAATTTAAAGGAGCTACGTGGCTGCGTTCAAAATATGCAATTTCTTCTACCTCCTGTTTCGAAGATGTGCTGTCTGGGTACTGTTATGTTTTCAACCGTAAACCCATCTAATGTTATCTTTTCTAATAAGAGTTTTTTTATGATTTATAAACCTAACTCTGGGAAAGGGTAGTGTATTTTATCACTGTCCGTCTGAAAAAAAATTAGTGCATGTAGACTTACACGCGTGATGGCAGCATTTGTGTATCGCGCGACGCGTGTTGCATGCGTTCCTGATTTTCAGCCCTCCCCTCTCTCTTTATCCTTTTGTCCATCAGCACTGTTATTTTCCCATTGCTCTTCTCTTTATTAATTTTATTTGTTAGGCTTTATATTTACCTAATAATTTATATATGTGGATTAGAATATTTCACGACACTGAGACTACTCAAGGAAGAAAAAAGAAAAAGATACACTGGTTCCTAACACTTACGAGAAAGTACCAACAAAAGATGATATATTTTAACCTGGGATACCTCCTCCTATATAGTTATCTAACTATCGCTGCTATTAGTCCGCAATTAAGCTCTAAATGCAAGCGACTTTGCCAAATAAATGGTAGTTAAGATTAATCACTAAGAAAATTAAGTTGCTATAGTGGAAACAAAACAATTATTGTAAAACATTTAAGGAGAAAAAAAAATCCCTTAATTTTTAAATCCACTACAAGTTCACCCCTGAAGTCAGTTAGTGAAAGGGAGGCAATTAACAGGACAAAAATATAAGTCCAAACGCGCTCCTTAACTTAGTTCAAACACCTTCTGCTCCAGAACCCAGTGAATGTTATACACTCACAAAATCTATTACCAGTGGCTTTGTATTACAAAATAACAAATTCTGACAAAGATCACCCTGTAATCAATTGTATACCTCTAATAATGCTGTGGAAAAACAATAGATATATATGTGTGTGGTCAGCAAGTCAATATCAGATCGTTTGTCTAGGGGATAATATTATTTATAAAAATACCAAAAACCACGAGACAATCACACTCTCTCTCTAACTAGTCTATAAAGATTACAGATCAAATATCCTGGTAAACGAGAAATTTCTTGTCGCTCTACTCAGGATTAGAATTCAATTCCCGGAAAAACGAGCACCCATTTTGTCGTATATTTTCGATAGGGTAATTAAGATCACTTTTGGTCCCTCCTGAATAGGACTGAATAGGACTAGTACAGGTGATATCTCAGTGGAAGATAAAGTAAAGAAATAGAATTTCACAAGTGAAATGGTGAAAGGTAAAATCTGTCCCTGGATTTGATAGATAATCAAACCAGCCTATCGATTACGACTGAGAATTCAGATCAGACAGTTTCCTATAAATATATATATTGATATATTTAACCACTCACATACACACACACACACAGATAAGTGACGACGATTAGACGCACATACGTGAAAACTATATCTATGAAATAAGGATCTTTTTTGAACAAGCTGACCGCCACACGTGAATAAAGTTATGAAATTTTTTATTTATCATAAAAAGAAACTTTACATCGACAATATTGAATATCAAATCAAATACAATAAACATTGGTTAAGAATCAATTAAAGAGATAGACTCATAGGTGAAATTCTTTCCCCTCTCTGTTGCCACGATCCCGTTATAAGAGAAGTTATAGCCCCAAAGAGTCACAGATTCATACGCTAAGGTCCAAGGTTTTCCCTCTCTCAGAAAAAACAGAGTTTATGTATATTAATCTATCCTAAGAGGAAAACAGCATTAGCAAAAAAACTTGCATACAAGCGAAAATACAAAGTTATTACATGGGTTAAAAGCCGCTGGTAAGATTTAGGGTTTATGACCCAGAATACTGTATAGGGAAAAAAGAAACACATAAATACTCAACCCTAATAGTATATCTAATCCTACGCGTAAAAAATATTACTTCGTTTATACAACTTAACTAGAAACCACACTTAGAGCTAGTCTCATCGTTAAAACTCCCCGTAAAATAAATTCTACTCATTTAAAAGAATCAATCATCATGAATTAGAAATACATAAGTATCTCGTCAATACTCAATGATGTATCAGTGCATTTAATAGTTAGTTAAAATATTCTCTTACTGGTTACTAGCAGTTTAATCAAATTTATTAATAGCCGAATGAGTTTATCTAGAAATTATAATTTATTCTGCTTCCCACTGTAATGCAGTAACTTAGAGAAAATATAACTGACTTATCATTTAAATCACTCTGCACAAAAGAACTAGTGAAATAAAATAAGCGATCACCATTAAAATCACTCAATCACTACTAGATATATATTTACCTCGCACAGCCTACTAAGACTATTCTCCGACGAAAACTGAGATTTTACTTAATACGGCAAATCTAGAAACGAAGCTAGAATGTGTCTAGAGAACTGCGGAGTCTAAATGAATACTTGATACTGAGTCTCAACTGCTTAGGTATAAATATCTCTCTGATGAAAGGAAAAAGGTTACGCCTAAGACTTGAGACATACTCAAATCCAGATGTTTACACCTACGTTCAGATTTACATTCAAATCTGCAAAATCAAAGATCTCCTCACCCGAATTACTTCGCACCAATGCCGACCAGGTCTCTCTGTTGCGTACGGACTCATTTGAGAACAGACGTAACATAAAAGACCAGACCCCGTGCGAAGATTTCCTCGACTTACAGGTGACACGAATACTGCTTGCAGACTATGGCCATAAAACGTAATGCACGCCAACTCGTCTTAGATCTAAGATTCCCTTATGTTAGCCCCTACGTTTAGTTCTACGTTCCAATTATGTGAAACACGCAAAATCAAAGATCCAGATAATATAGAATCTACATATTATCGCCTCCTCTCGCCATCTGCATAGTTGGTCGTAAAGGAATTAATAGTAAGAGTCTTTGATTTGGCTTTTCGCGTGTTGTAACTTAACTTACAACGCACGAATTCAGGCAGAGGTGATAGACCCATTGTTTCCCCTTTCCATCACCGCCTGATCTCATTACGGCGATTCTTATGATCGCAGCCGAGATAATTACAGGTGAGCGGGACCCGGTCTGCTCGCTAGCCTGCCTCAAAGAGAAAGCAATTAAATGCTACCCGCCATAAACTGCTTGCTAAATTATAAGAAGACAAAGGTACGAATTGCTAACAATCTAGCGTATGCAAAAGAAAGGTAAAAGAGCGGAAAAAGGTTAAAAGAGCGGACGAAAAAAAGAAAAGACCAGTGTAGAATAAAGAATAGATATCTGAAATTTATTAATCATAATATCTACGCGACAACGCGACAATCTCTCATCCTCTCCGTCAGTCCTGGTTAACGTTAAAAGGTATCCGGTGTTTCGCTAGTCGCTTATCGAGCACATGTTTGGTTGAGGCATGTAGCCTTCCCCCGCCCGCTCCAGTCAGCCATTAGCGCACAATGACAATTATGTTTTAATTATCCCTACGCGTGCTTAACCAATATCGCCGGTTGTTAATAGTTATTAGATTTCCGGCGTCTGGTATAACTAACATTTACTTATTACAATTACATAAAATGGAATACACGTGAATCGTATCTGTCACTATAGTCGCACTTTAAAAAATATCAGTCACTAAGCCGTATCTTCTTGTGGTATAGAACAGGTGGTTAAATCATCATTAAAACTGAGATATCTGGAATAAAATAGCTACGCGTTGTTTATTTCACTAATTTTAACGCTAAAAATCACAGTGAATTATAATGGTAACACGCTTAAGCACAAATTTATATTTTACCAGAAATCCAGAAAGAAACACAACGAAGCTATTAACACATCTTATTCCCAATGGTTCTAGATAACGTGTTAAGACTATCTCCGAAAAATTTCTGAGCGACAACTGATAAATGATTTTAAGGAGACACGGTTTATATACCATTACGTTATAATGATCTCTAGAAGATGTGACTTTTCATACTCCGCTTCCGAGCAGAGATGTATAAAACTACGTTTCCCCGATCAAGGGTTTAACCGACGCTTCTGCCGGCCGCTGCTAAACAACAACAAAGGCTTAGCCCGCGTAGCGGGCTCCCGTCCGAGAATTTCCCTGTTTCTCGAGATCAAAGGATTTGCTCCCCTTATAGAGAAAATTTCAAAAGCCGTTACCTTCCACGTGTTTTCCACGTGCGATTTGCTCGTCATTGCAATACTAACAGCTCAGCTCGAGTGAGAAACTTGCGTAAACGATCGTGTTTCGCCCGCTGCTATGAATGGCAGGTTGCGAAGATTGGTAAACAAGCTCGTTTGATAACATCTCAAAGAAAAGGGGCGTGGATTAGAATGAGTAAACGCAGGCTGTCAAATGTTTCACTTTGCAAACGAATTATAAAACTACGCTGAGGTCACGAAAGGGCGGTCGGATACAATGTCTATATTTCCATTATACGTCACACTGAGGAATCCTCGATTTTTGTCCTGAAAAAGTCTCCCGACTACTGCTCTTCGGGTAGCCAACCCTTCTTTGATGCGTCTCTTCCAGTCTATGACTGCTCCAATCTATTTACAGTGGCCGACCGCCAGGAGTTTACCCTAGCAAAAATATTTTTGTTTCTTGTTCATTCTTTCATAACTTTTCTACTTTCTGTGCAGCGTAGCCCTTCAACCAACTCTCGCCAAACCATTCTGTCAGTTGCCATCCGGTTAAACCTTTCTGTCAGTTGCCATCCGGTTAAAGTATGTCAGTATCTTTTTTTATCTTTGTTTCCAATCCTCTATCACATCTACGTTCTGGTTCCCTCTTTGTCCATTACCCTGGGGATCCCAGAACACGTCTTCCTTGTGAGACTATCAGCTTGTTTCCTCAAATTGTCTCCCATCGAACTCCAACATCGTTTCCTCTAGTTAGTAAGACACCAGAACCTCTCAACAACAAATGATAGAGTACAACTCATGAAAAGGTAACATAATTGTTACCAACAGATTACTGGTGACAATGTATATAGTTATTATAATATTTATCTGTCTGAGGGAAGGTATTTGTTTTTAGAATCAGGATGTTTTCCTGGCCAAAGATATATCACCCATGATTGATTGATACTTTTGTTATATGGGTTATCTTCCCTGGAGATCAAATTTGGCGTATGAATCCAGATTTCGTTAGTCTATGCCTTGTTGGGCCAGAAAACAGATTGTTCTTGCTTAGGTTTATGCAGGAATGTTTATGGTCCGAGTCTATTTCAGACGATTCGGTCTTATATCGTGATATCTTGGTATGTCTAAGTGGAACTATTTTTCCTTGTACTGAACTTTGGGGTCAGGGAGTTTCTGCGCATGCCGAGAGGAAAGAGGGTATTCCGTGATGATGGAATGCCTGGCGAAGGCCATGTCGAAGACGAGTCCTCAGTCTGTTGATCTCTGTGATTTGTTATGGGGACGAAGATAATTTCTGATATGATTATTAAGTCTATTAGTCCCCAGTGTTTATTCTATAACGCCAGGAGAGGGGCGTATGTGTTCTGCTAGTGTATTTCCCGTGCCCAGGTAAAAGAACTTTTTGCTGAACTTTTTCGTCCTAGGCTTAGCTGGGCAGACGTCTACATTGTGATTATCTATATCCATATGTCGGGATGACATGTTACCTAGCAGCACTGAATATGATTGTATGCAGCAGTTATGATGAGAGAATATGCTGATTCTTATAGAAACATTTGCGTTTATGAACAAAGCTTATATTGAAGATTTACTATACATCTGTATAGTGAGCGATGCTCAAAGGGAACCAGAAGCCATTTTGGATCCTAACTTTTTGTCGATCATCGATCAGAGAACGGGGATGCCCCTTATTATCAGGTGATGATTAAGAGATCACAGTTATAAAGAAAACCCAATACTGGTGGGTTAACATTGTCTTCAGATAGATTTGCTGAGCTTTACCTAAAGGAATCTTCGCTAGAAAAGAGGTTCTGTCTAGGAGACATGCTTGAACAGTATTTATTAACTGACACGCTCGGTCAGTAAGGCCTGATGATTATATTGATAAAGAGTGGAAATCTAAGTGCTTGTCTACGGATGTTCCATTGTAATGTTCTTCAACATGAATGCTAACTTAAGATGGTAGACCAATGATCAACAGTATGCTATTTATGTCGACCTGTTTTCCTGTAACTATACTCGTACTGCCCAAGTGTGTGCGTCCAATTAAACAGTATGAAACGACCACAGTAGTCTGCATCGTTAACTTCTAGATACATGTGAGTGAGTGTTTGATCTTCTAGTCAACTCTTCAGAACAATCCATGCATTCGCGTACTGACACTCACATCAACACCCAAAGTCAACATTACATCCTTGTCGGGGCCTCATTACGTTTTTGGACAAGGTGACCTGTATGCCCAACACTGTGTCGGTTTTGAGTTGACCATCTACACCTATACCAGCTGTATTAACATTGTGCCTGGACGAGCTATATCACAAAATAGCACTTATTAACGTGGTGACCGAAAATCAGACCTTATCAATAATACATTTCAGCTACAGCTAAAAAGTGTCATCATCAACAAACTGCAAATAAAAAAAAGAAGGTATGGTAAATGAATGTGTCTGAATATATTATTGTTGAGGAACAATCTATTGTATTAATTTGTAATTATTTTCTTGCTCCAACAGAACGTTCTGGCGTTGAATTAAAAGCTGCTCTGCAGGACATTGCTACTATTGCGACAATTCTCCTGCAAGGCTCTGGTAATTATAACATTATGTAATTCTCTACGAATTGTCATGTCATGTCCTGTCCCACAATATTTTTTCTTGCACTCTTGAAATTATATAAAAGTCGTTCACTTTTAACCTTTGCACAAACTGCTCGACGCTTTATGTAGCGCTTATCTTTTTTTCTCCACCAAAGTTAAAGTTTTATTAAAAATAATAAATAGAAAACACAAGTAAAGTGTCAACAATCTACAATGTATTTTATTGTTTTTATTTCTAATTTGTCGCTTAATTGTTTCCCTTTGATGGAAAATAAATTGCGTCCCTGAAAAAAGCCAGCTTTCACTTTTTACACGCTTTTATTTAACTTCACCTGTATGTCACTTTCATGTCACCTTCAAACCTAGCAATCGATTTTTCAATCACTTCCAGATGAGCAATAGCTCTGAAACTTGGCATAGTTGTGCATTCCCGATGACAATACAATAATCAGTCAATTATTTAATAATTTCATATTGTAATTATGACATTATGAGTAATTAAAGTATTTCGTAAAAAAATGTAAACAAATCAGGGGCCATAATCAAGTTAATTAATAATTCAATAGTACGTGGTGTGCTTTATTTTTTTTTCTATGCGTAAAACAGGGCAGTACTCAAACAAATGTCTAGCGAAATCAAGGGAAATAATCCAAATTATAAAATTATGAATCAAGGGAAAGTCGTTCGATCTCTAGATGGCCTTCAAATTGAAGACATTGATTGCACCAAATTAACTGGCACAAAGCCAAGTAATATTGACTCTCTAAAAGAAATGGATCGCTTAAGAAATTTTATACCTGATTTACAATAAGTAAAAATATTGTTTATGTTTTAGTATGTCATAATTTTTCTAACAATAAAGGGAAGAAATTAAAAATAAAAATATTTTAAACACACGCTTTTAATGCACTAAAACCTAAAAATAATTTTTCAAGGAGTTTATAACTTGCAGTTAAAAAATGTAACATCAAATTGACAAAAAGCGTGGGGCGCTGATTCTGCATGACATTAACTTTTGCTTTATACTTCATTAGACACTTATGGATAAAATATATGATAAGCGCCTAAGCGCCCCACGCATTATGTCAGTTTGATGCTAGGTAGGAAGCACTGAACTTGGGTAGGAATGACAACATTTTAAAGGTTAAAAAAAATCGGAAATCCGTAAATAAATATAATTAATGATGTATTGTGTGCATTGAGAAATGGATGTGCCAGTAAAACCAAGGCAATAATACATGATAATTGCGTTGTTTTCTGCTTGGCAGTGTATAAATAAAGAGTATAAATAAAGTAAAACTGAGTAGATGACATTCCTTCGAAACATAGATCTGACAAACGAAAATCAGTATACGTCTAATCTATTAAAATATGTATATTGCCTATTTAGTAACTACTATTACCAAAAGAGCATTAAAAACTATTTTTTACCTTAATATAAAATGTCAAATAATTATATAACGTCATCTGCTCGCATTGTGAAATAAACCTTCTCTTTGGCCAGAACGTATTAATCGCGGTGCGGGCAACGACAGAAGCATATTTTTTCGTCCGTAATAAGTTTAATTGTAATCGAGTTCAAGTTGTTGTAGATAAGTAGCTGTTTTGAATTACGATACAAGACCACATTAAAATAAAACGAGTATCTTTAGGAAATCTTTTAAAAAGAGTCATATTTCGTGTTTATGTTGACAATTTTCAAATCTGATTTTCAGTGATCTTTAAATTTATTTTTCCACGAAGTTTCACTTATAAAAAAATTAGTCCAGTTTACTCAATGCTAATATACAATACAATACAAAACAATATTAATGTCTAAAATTAAAAAAAAAATAATAGCTTTGTTAGCATTTGAAAATAGATATATTTCTCACTTTATTAGACGTCAATGACGGTTACATGTTCCAGTAAAACCAATGCAATAATACATGATAAATGCGTTTTTTTTTCTACTTGGTAAGGCATCTGCTGGGTATAAATAAAGAGTATTAATACAGTTTTATTGCGAGTCTTATCTCAACGCCTGCTGGTGGGAGGCATTTATGAGTGTTAACGTGAAGCATTCATGGTAATGGGCTGTTATGATGCAAAAACTCCTAGCGCAGAAGTCTGCAATCCTTTCTATTTTCACGTATAACCTAATTAACATGCAGAGTATGAACTCTAAAAGAAAGTTGAATGTAAAATTTAAAGTAATTGCCAACACATTTCAAATTGTGAGAAGAACTCTATTCGTGATCAGAAGCAACTGAAACTTTCCTACATTATGTAAAAACAAACTTACTTAAAAATGAAAGTGGTTAACTCCTAAAAATGTAGAAATGGTAGTAGTAGATGCAGTAGCAGTTATAATAACAGAATCGTTTGCCAGGTAATTGTACTTGCAGAGGCGATGGTTGGTGGTGGTAGTAGTAGTAGTAATGGCGCATAAGAGGTAGCAGTAGATGCAGTAATAGTGATAGCACTTGCAGAGGCCGTAATTGTTGGTGGTTCTACTACAAGTAGCAGCAGCAGCAATCGTAGTAAATGTAGTTGTAGTCATAGCAGTAGCATGTACTGTTGTAGTATTAGTGATTGTAGTATCAGCTTCCATCATTGTTAAACCTTTCCGTTCTCGTTCCCACTGGAGCATAGAACCACCACTACCACTGAACCCCAAGAAGCCTGCTCCATAGCCTGTTGTAGCGGTAGATGCTGCAGTCATTTGTCTGATATGATCTAGTTGTCAACCCTTTGTACAAAATCATATCAGTCGCCTCGTACGACATGCTTGAGAGAATAGTAGACCTATTTTTCCTTTGTCCCCTCAGAGACCCCCCGAGAAACCAAAGGGACAAAATAATTATTAGTTGTTAATATTTCTGTTGAATATTTCAGGTTCTGAAACAACATCTGATTCTGCTACGGATAATTCTAAAGTTCCAGAATTGAACAATGGTATGTCGTTTATTATACTGATGGATCTAGTCTAGACACCACTGCGTTCATAATCATATATACTGATGGATCTAGTCTAGACACCACAGCGTTCATAATCAGATATACTGATGGATCTAGTCTAGACACCACAGCGTTCATAATCAGATAAATTAATATGAAACAAATATAAAGGTATGTTATCAGGCACTCGCAGGAAATAAAGAAGTAGAACACCAGACAACAGAAAAACAACAGACATGAGTGGCTTACCCAGGATTTGAACACTGGACCTTCCGTGCGACAACCCCGCCTGTCTGTTGTTTTTCTGTTGTCTGGTGTTCTACTTCTTTATTTCCTGCGAGTGCCTGATAACATACCTTTATATTTGTTTCATATTAATTTACTGTTTACAGGCCTCAGGTTTCCCTCCCTTATTTGTCATAATCAGATATCTTACCTTCATCACTATTTTCATCATTGTCATTATTTATCATTTTGGTACAACAACAACAATTATTTATCTAAGATATGGTTGATCACCCTGATCTTTAAAAAACCTTATGTGTATTATCCTATATGCAATAACAAAAGAGAAAGGAGTTGCCAACTCATGCATGTGGGACAATAAATGAAAACGGAGGGATATTCGTGAACCCCTGGGTTACAAATAAACTTGCATCAGGAGGAAACATGCTTCCACATAAAGAAATCATTAAACACTGTTGATTTCATTAAGTCACATGATAAAAATCATATTGATCATTTATGCATAAGAAAAACGTTTAGATTATAAGAACACGTTATTAAATTGACAGAACATTGTAACTTTTTAATAGACCAAAAGGTCCGCCTAGACCAGGGGTCGGGAACCCGCGGCTCGCTAGCCGCATGCGGCTCTTTGAGCCATCTCATGCAGCTCTCCACTTCTTAACTCTTAGTGAATGAGGAATACCATGTTATTTTTTTTTTCATGCGACTCTTCAATTTGTTAAAAATGGAGACAAAATTAAATATTTGGCTCTTTGTCACGGAAAGGTTCCCGACCCATGGCCTAGACAATAATTTAGTCGAAAATGAATTGCAAGTTAAGTGTTTAAAAAAACTAAATAAGGAAGGAATAAAGAAGGAAGGGATAAAGAAAGTCACAACACTTCTATGAGATGGAAAGCCACTGGCCCAGACTGCATTCTAGCAGAGGCTGCCAAAGAAAAACAGCTCTACAGTAACAGTATACACATTGCTTCATTAAATCTAAGAGAGAAAAGAAATACTCGCAGACTAGCCAGAAAGAAATCTGGTCAAGCTGCTAAAGAAGGGAGATAATGCTAAACTGTACAAATTATACTGAAATAATATTTCTATCAGTGACAGGAAACATTAAACTACACTTGAGAGGACAGCGAATCATTGGCATTAAGAAGAGTTGCCTACAGAAGAGCAGCAGCTTGGAGACATTATCAGGCCATAAACCGAGGACTCCTCAGCAAAAAATAATTTGACAAGAAAACTAATGTTCTATATACCGTTCCACCTATGCCACAGTTTTGACTTACGGGTGTATGTTATGAGCAATGGCTACAGCCCACAAGAATCAGTTTCAAACAGACATTCGGTATCTGAGGAAGGGACCGAATCCTTACCTAGACGATACGTCATAGCCTCGAAACCCAGCCCCTGCAGACTCAAGGGGAACAGTCCCAGCAGCGATGGTGTTAAGTTCTTCACACATGGGAATTAAGTGTTTGAGATTCTCACATGTGGATCTAGTCTTTTATAGACGCACATGTGAGCGCATCTAAGTAAATTGTATATGTTATTATTTGCGTGCCGTCGTGCACGGTATTTGGACAGAATAGCGCGGCTTGCTGCGGTCGATCTGTTGTCAACAAGCTATGATGCTTGAGCAGATCCAGAAAGTCCTTTGGTAAGGACAGACGTCTTAGACGAATATTGTTATGTGTCTTAGCCCCAAGTAGTGGGAAGACACTGAAGTATATAGTAATATCTCCCTAAGTGGAGTACACATATATATTAGCCATACCTGGCTCTAAGTATCATGATCGATACTTAATTTACCCTTTTGCAAGTTTTGGCAGAGCTTCGGCACGTCTAGCTAAGGCGTGTCGCTAGTGCATCCAAATTCCTGCGGGGCAGTCTAATGGATCGTAACGCATTATCCTTATGGAAGTCATCCAATGTATTACTGCCGCAGAGCTTCCGTCGTCCTTGAGATGATGACGGCTAGTGAGTTCGGTCAAGTTCAATATTGATGATATGTATTAACTACGTATTCGTTTCTATCATGAAAGCATTTGATGATAATGTACCTGCCTATGATGTCTACGTTCACAATAAATAGTCCTGTCTTTGATGGCCAAATGGGTCCAGTGTACATTAATTACCAGTTGGTCAGCTTCACGACCCAGTGGTTGCCGTGTCGTTTTGTTTTGTCTTCATTCATAACGAAGTAGCGTCCCACAACAAAGAAAATTCGCGTCAGTCACCCCTACCTCAAATCAAACACCAGTAACAGATGGTTTGGCCATGTCTGCAGAATGGAAGAAGACAGGCTGCGCCTACCGAGATGGGAAACCAAGAGCCAGGACTTCAGACCTCCAGGACGATCAAAGGTTTGCTGGAAGGACAACTTCAGACAATCGCTGAAGTACTGGACTTGAGCCAGGACTTCAGACCTCCAGGACGACCAAAGGTTTGCTGGGAGGACAACATCAGACAATCTCTGAAGAATCGAGTACTGGACTTGAGCCAGGCCAAAAGGAAGACAGTCGATAGGATAGCATGGCGCTCTCTCTGGCTAATCTCTACACCACAAGATAGAAGTGGAGCGACTAAGTAAGTAACATAGGACATCATAAGGCAAGGGAGTATGACAGGCGACGGTCTCATGTTCTACCTTTTTCAACGTCTCAGACAACGTATCTCATGTTTGTTTGATAATTAACAATGCCAGAGACAATGATCGTAATTGATATCTGATAATAAGAAAATTAGATCTCGTTGTACACAGGAGGTTTGCCTGCGTTCCACCCCTTTGGAATTTTTAACGATTGTATGATATATTATTTCTTACTGCTAAAGAAAGGTCTGGGATCCTCTGGTTTGATCACGAAGAAGAAAATTTCTTGATGAAACATCAAACGTAAATCCTTTTCATTTCTCATTTCTCAGTCCTCAGCTATAAATTAAAATGAAAACGAATCACATGAGATCAAAATCTCAAACTTATAACTTTTCCAAATGTTGCCAGCACTGGTTAATATTTTTTATTGTCATGTCTCTCTCAAAATGATAGTTCATGGATAACAACTTGATGAAGAGGCGAATGTCCGTAAGGTTGAGTTGTGTCTCATAGGAATATCATACGAGTATTGTCTTGTTGTTCTTGGTGAAGTGAAAACAATATTTCATCAATGTTCCTAGAAAAGTTATTTGCTTTCATATTAACAAACAAACATTTTCGTTGCTATAGGATGTTATGGGAGCCGCGTTAGCACAGTGGTTAGTGCACTGACTTCCTAGCTCGGTGGTCCATGGTTCGATCCCCAGTTGAGGTGGGATTTTTTAGACCACAAACGGCTCCAGGGTCGACCCAGCTTCATGAATTGGGTACCAGAGCAACCTCTGGGAAGGTTAAGGCGGCCGGCGTGATGCTGACCACATCCCCCCTAATGTGCCGATGGTCAAGAAAAAATGGTCCTTACACCATATTCCCAGTATGCCTCAATAGGCGAGTAACGGAATCCTTTACCATCCTTTACCCCATTATAGGATGTTATGAGTACTGTTTTCAGCCGTCCATGGAAGGAACAGTCTACATTTCATTTGGTCGTGTCGTCATCTACCTAGAGTCCAAAAACTGCAGCCCATAATTTTATATCTCGAAATTGGCTAAATCTTCTATATATGTCTTCTTCTTCTTCTTCCATCCTTAGCCATAAACCGGCAAAGCAGTATGTGGCCAGTACGCCTAGTGGCGTCTTAGGGCAACAACAAATTGATCGATCTATCGCTGTTTCCACCACGCCTAGTGGCGTCTTTGTGGAACAAAAACAGACCAAACAATCTATCATTGTTTCCGTAATCAGATTGGTTGGCAAGCAGGTGATCAGCCCACTGTGCGAAGTTTTTACGGGATGGGGTAAACAGCCCCATGCCCATACCCTCCTTAGTCGCTTTTTACGACATGCGTGGTAGGGTGCAGTGTTACTATTCTTTGCTCCCCTTTCGGGCCCCGGTAACACACGGGTGTATATATGTCTTAACCTAGCAAAAATACTCACTTGCTGATCAACCATCAACATATTTCAAGTTGAAATATTCCCATGTTTTCAACATAACTATTCAAGACATTCTGGAGAACAAACCAAGTCGTAGTGTATTCTATAGGCTTAATTAGACATAGGTCGCCATGAACAGGCAGACGCTGCTAAATTTTCAATTATAAAATTCAGAGGACTTGAAAATGTTGATCCTTCGGTGACATCTCTGCAACTAACTTCTTAACAACACGAAGTTCCTATAGCCTCACTGGCAACTATATACCCACGTCATAATTGTATTTCCTTAGACTGTTTTCACATCACTAACAAACCAGAACTCCTGCTTTCCCACCATAAATTTCCCTTCTGGCATTACTTCATAGGACGTCATTTGGAAAAACAGCTCAAAATGTGACACATGTGTCTTCCTATGACAAGAGGCTGGCATAATCTGATTGAAGGTCTATGCTGCATCAAGAGTGTAAACGTAATGAACGAATTCATACGGTCACCCTGTTCAAGAAAGTCGACATTAAAGATTCATGACCTCATAGTCCCAGAAGATTTTTTGCCATGATCTTGGTGAATAAGTTGCTCGGATTATTCTTGCTGGAGATCTGATTTGCAGGTCCGTGTCATGGATGGTTGTATCTGCTCTGATATCCAGAAGACAACGTTTAATTTAAAGAGATTCGTGTGACACTCTTTGAATTGTTTCCGTACCTAGTTGACACGTGTACACATTTTTATCGTCACTATCTTCATGATGCCTGTTGTCATTATAGCCACATTTTTTTCAGGCGATACTTTGGAAACAGCTCTACAACTGGACGGGAAGTTCTTCTTGCTGTCCACATATGCGAACGCGCTGATCAAGGCTGTCGGTTTGTATTATCAATGTCTGTATCTGTCTTCTCTCAATGTTCTTCTACGTTCCTAATCTTTGTGCCTGTCTATCTATATGTCTTTAGTATAACTGTTTTTATGAGATTTTATGCGCTGTCTAATTCAGTATTCAGATTCTCTGATTTTATGTTTTCACTACGCCGATTTCACTGGGGCTCAGAAGGGCAGCAAAGAATAGTATTGCCATAATCTGCCCGGCTTGTTGTAAAAGATCGATTATGCAGGATTGGACATCCCGTAGATAAACAAAAACTTCACCAACCGTATGAAAACAATTAATTTAAATGATTCAACTCAGTAATCCAAGACAAAAGAAGGTCATATGGTAAAGAGGCATATGATGTAACTCAGAGAAAACAGAAAGGAATCGGGGTTTTTGAGTCACTTTTGCTTTTTTATGAAATACACAAGATTTGGTATCTAACACCTGTGCAGTTTTCCCTTGATCATTTAAGGTACAAACATACCATTGCCAATAGTGGAAATTTTGCTAGTAGTAAAAAGGTGAGTCGAGAACCTAAGAAAACAAACTGGTAACATTACAAGACAGTTCCTGTTTTGTAAAATCCCCAAGGCACGAGAAATAAGGGTAAACCACACGGGTTGGCCATGTCCTCAGAAGGGACCCTGACACCATCGCCAGAACTGCGTTGCTACCCTAAGGACGGCGAAAGAGAAGCAGATCAAAGACAACCTGGCGGAGAACAGTGGAGGCTGAAATACAAAGCGTGAACCAGAGTTGGGGCACGACACGAAGGATAGCCACCGACCGAGCAAAATGGGGACATTTTGTTGCTCCCTACAAAACGCCGCAAGGCGTGATGGCCACTGACTGCTTTGTCAGCCAGGGCTAGGGATCTAAGAAGAAGAAAGCACACAGAGAAGAGAACTGGAGACAGGCAGGACATTGACAAATAAGATTTGGAACAGATGGCACAGGACAGGAAGACTTGACACAGGACAGGAAGACTTGACACAGGACAGGAAGACTTGACACAGGACAGGAAGACTTGACACAGGACAGGAAGACTTGACACAGGACAGGAAGACTCGGTATGTTTTTGCTGAGATCATTAGCTCCAGGGGGGTCTGAATGGTGTTGATGATGAAGATGGATACGCCTGTTTTTGGCAAACACAGCTTGTCTGTTAACATTCTTGTCAAGTATTTTCTGGCAAACACAGCTTGTCTGTTAACATTCTTGTCAAGTATTTTCTGGCAAACACAGCTTGTCTGTTAACATTTTCGTCAAGTATTTTCTGGCAAACACAGCTTGTCTGTTAACATTCTCGTCAAGTATTTTCTGGCAAACACAGCTTGTCTGTTAACATTCTCGTCAAGTATTTTCTGGCAAACACAGCTTGTCTGTTAACATTCTCGTCAAGTATTTTCTGGCAAACACAGCTTGTCTGTTAACATTCTCGTCAAGTATTTTCTGGCAAACACAGCTTGTCTGTTAACATTCTCGTCAAGTATTTTCTGGCAAACACAGCTTGTCTGTTAACATTCTCGTCACGTATTTTCTGGCAAACACATCTTGTCTGTTAACATTCTCGTCAAGTATTTTCTGGCAAACTCAGCTTCTCTGTTAACATTCTCGTCAAGTATGTTTTGGCAAACACAGCTTGTCTGTTAACATTCTCGTCAAGTATTTTCTGGCAAACTCAGCTTGTCTGTTAACATTTTCGTCAAGTATTTTCTGGCAAACACAGCTTGTCTGTTAACATTCTCGTCAAGTATTTTCTGGCAAACTCAGCTTGTCTGTTAACATTCTCGTCAAGTATTTTCTGGCAAACACAGCTTGTCTGTTAACATTCTTGTCAAGTATTTTCTAGTCTTATCGCATTGATAAATCATGTTATATATATATTTTAAATCCATGATATTATCCAATCCAACCTGCAAGTCTGGAAGGAAGAGCTGGAGAAGAGAGGGATGGTCATAAGCAGCTCTAAAACAAAATCGATAGTGATATCACGAGAAGAAAGAAAACATTAGATTAAGTTGGGAGAACAGGTCATGGAGCAGGTCGACCACTTTAAATATCTCGGAGTTATTATAGACCGAAAGGGAGGCATCAAAGAAGAGTTGGCCACTCGAAAAGCAGCGGCTGGGAGACTCTTTCAGGCCATAAATCGAGGATTCCTCAGCAAGAGAGAGGTCGGTAAGAAAACGAAGATGGCTGTATACCGCTCCACCTATGTCCCAGTCTTGACATACGGATGCGAGTCGTGGGCAATGACTACAACCCACAAAAGCCAGATCCAAACCTCAGAAATGAGGTATCTGAGGAAAGTGGTTGAAGTAACAAGAAGAGACATGGTCCGCAACCAGACGATCCGTCAAGGCCTAAAATTCCACCCGCTGCAGACCCAAATAGAACAGTCCCAACTAAGATTGTTTGGCCATGTCTGCAGAATGGGAGAAGATCGGCTACCACGACAAGCATGGGAAACAAAGAGCCAGGGATCCAGACCTCCAGGACGACCCAGAGTCCGCTGGGAGGACAACATTAGACAATCTTTGAATGACCAAGGACTAGAATGGAACCAGGCCAGGAAGAAGACAGCTGATAGAATGGTCTGGCGCTCTCTCTTCCAAACCTCTACACCTCACGGTAGAAGGGGAACGACTAAGTGAAGAGTGATATTATCTACATTTGTACTGATAGCCCATGGCATATGCTCCGTGGATCTATCAAGAAATTTCACATTTCTGCTGTACCTGTGCAGTTTTCCCTTGTTCATTTAAGGTACTACTGCCAATAGTGGAGATTTTCCTAGTAGTAAAAAGGTGAGATCCCCGACTCCTTTCGACTTTATCTGTATTGCATCAAAAGCTTCCTTACAAGAGGACCTTCTTCTGAAATGAGAAGTAGGCGCTGCATGTTGATAGGACACATATTGAGAAAACATGTTGATAGGACACACGTTGAGAAAACATGTTGATAGGACACACGTTGAGAAATATGTAATAGGACACACATTGAGAAAACATGTTGATAGGACACACATTGAGAAAACATGTTGATAGGATATACATTGAGAAAACATGCTGATAGGACACACATTGAGAAAACTTGTTGATAGGACACACATTGAGAAAAAATGTTGATGGGACACACATTGAGAAAACATGTTGATGGGACACACATTGAGAAAACATGTTGATAAGACACACATTAAGAAAACATGTTGATAGGACACACATTGAGAAAACATGTTGATAGGACACACATTGAGAAAACATGTTGATAGGACACACATTAAGAAAACATGTTGATAGGACGCACGTTGAGAAAACATGTTGATAGGACGCACATTGAGAAAGCATGTTGACAGGACACACGTTGAGAAAACATGTTGATAGGACACACATTGAGAAAACATGTAGATAGGACACACATTGAGAAAACATGTTGATACAACACACATTGAGAAAACATGTAGATAGGACACACATTGAGAAAACATGTTGATAGGACACACATTGAGAAAACATGTTGATAAGACACACATTGAGAAAACATGTTGATAGGACACACATTGAGAAAACATGTTGATAAGACACACATTGAGAAAACATGTTGATAGCATTACAAGGCAGTCGTTGTTCTGAACACCCCTCGGTAAGAGAGGTAGAGGGAGACTCATGGAAAAGAGAACTGGAGACAGACATGATGGTCATGAAGAAGACGTGGACAGACATAATGGTCATGAAGAAGACATGGACAGACATGATGGTCATGAAGAAGACATGGACAGATATGATGGTCATGAAGAAGACATGGACAGATATGATGGTCATGAAGAAGACATAGACAGACATGATGGTCATGAAGAAGACATGGACAGACATGATGGTCATGAAGAAGACATGGACAGACATGATGGTCATGAAGAAGACATGGACAGACATAATGGTCATGAAGAAGACATGGACAGACATGATGGTCATGAAGAAGACATGGACAGACATGATGGTCATGAAGAAGACATGGACAGATATGATGGTCATGAAGAAGACATGGACAGATATGATGGTCATGAAGAAGACATAGACAGACATGATGGTCATGAAGAAGACATGGACAGACATGATGGTCATGAAGAAGACATGGACAGACATGATGGTCATGAAGAAGACATGGACAGACATAATGGTCATGAAGAAGACATGGACAGACATGATGGTCATGAAGAAGACATGGACAGACATGATGGTCATGAAGAAGACATGGACAGATATGATGGTCATGAAGAAGACATGGACAGACATGATGGTCATGAAGAAGACATGGACAGACATGATGGTCATGAAGAAGACATGGACAGATATGATGGTCATGAAGAAGACATGGACAGATATGATGGTCATGAAGAAGACATGGACAGACATGATGGTCGTGAAGAAGACATGGACAGATATTATGGTCATGAAGAAGACATGGACAGACATGATGGTCAAGAAGAAGACATGAACAGACATGATGGTCATGAAGAAGACATGGACAGACATGATGGTCATGAAGAAGACATGGACAGACATGATGGTCATGAAGAAGACATGGACAGACATGATGGTCATGAAGAAGACATGGACAGACATGATGGTCATGAAGAAGACATGGACAGATATGATGGTCATGAAGAAGACATGGACAGACATGATGGTCATGAAGAAGACATGGACAGACATGATGGTCATGAAGAAGACATGGACAGACATGATGGTCATGAAGAAGACATGGACAGACATTAAGCCAAAAATATTTATGCTGGGTTCTTTTTACACTTTTATTTGACAGTTTATTTCATCAACATTACTACTTTCCTTCAGCTCCCCTAGGAGTATAGTGGTTCAACTAATTCACGCTAATTCCCTATTTCCTGTGCCATTCAGTCAAGGTCTCCCAGTGTGTCTGTGTTGTTCAGCATTCTTCTACCTCTCGTCACCTCACTGCCTTGTAACGCATTAAACTAGTTTTCTAGATGTATGTCGTACCCATCGCTTGCGTCTTGTTTTCATCCATTGTTCCACAGGCACCAGTTGCACGAATTCATTCCTTCTGTTCCACACAAACACCAATTGCTGACAGTCTCTAACTTCTTGGTTAATAAAAGCAAGTATAGGAAGCGTACTACTTGTGAATTGTTTTAGGATGGTTACATTAACAGTGTCAAATTTAGGAAATGTATATTGCTCATGACAAAGTTTGGAATGGGTATATTACTAATGACAAATTTAGGAAGAATATATTAATATCAGTAAAGTTAAGGAAGGTACATTGTTGTTGAAAAGCTCAGGAAGGATATATTATTAGTAAAATGTTTAGGCAGGGCCGGATTAAACCAAGAAAGGCCTCTATGGTTTTTGGTACCACTTCACCTAATAGGCAATAATTTTAATATATTTTTTTCTTAAATCCCTTAGAATGGTCATGGTATTTATTAGAATTTCTAATACATTAGTTTGTTAGCTTTGCTTACCTCTTTTATGAGTAATCATTTTTTTAAATTAATTTTTAATAGTATTATTTTTATTATTATTTAGGTAAACACAAACCATTTAAATGAGAAATCTAGGCATGTTTTATTTTTTATTTTACCTTACGCACGGGCCGTCAAGAACTCCGGGTCCCGAGGCTTCAGCCTACTTAGCCTAATGAATAATCCGGGCTGGAGTTTAGGAAGGGTTTATTACAAAAGACAAGTTTATGAAGGATATATCTTATTACTAACGACAAATTTAAAAAAGGTATATTATTACAGCAAAAAACAACTATAAAAGCCACATTGAAGTACAAATGGGGAAAAAAACAACCCCAGGCCATTTAAATAAATGATGCGTATTATTAGCGATCTAGGCGAGACAAAGTCACCATTTTTTCGGCTAAGCACTCACTGGACACAACAGATTGAGATACCTTCTATACCACAAATACAGACTTGGAACACCAGATCTCTGTATCTGTGGCACCAGCCCAATGGCAGCCGAACATCAGCTACAGTCCTGCCCAACAATGAGTGGAGTAGCATATGACAACAAACATTTCACACAATGACCAATTGTTTGGAGATATCAGGAACCATGAGCTGACAACTGCCTTTATTGATGTGGAAATCTGAGGGCGAACGAGATTTTAGGAACCTTGGGCTGACAACTCCCTTTATTAGTCATTAATGTAGAAGTCTGAGAGCGAATGAGATGTCAGGAAACTTGAGCTGACAACTGCCTTTTTACACGCTTTTCTGCATGAAATTAACTTCTGCTTTATACTTCATTAGACCCTTTTGGATAAAATATAAGATAAGCGTTTAAGCGCCCCAAGCTTTTTGTCAATTTGATGTTACTTTTTTTTACTGCAAGCTATAAGCTCCTTGAAAAATTATTTTTGGGTTTTTAGTGCATTAAAAGCGTGTGTTTAAAATATTTTTATGTTTATTTTTTATTTAGAGTCATTAATGTTGAAGTCTGAGGGCAAACGAGATGTCTGGAACCTTGAGCTGACTATTGCCTTTATTAGAGTCATTAATGTAGAAGTCTGAAGGCGAACGAGATGTCAGGAACCTTGAGCTGACTATTGCCTTTATTAGAGTCATTAATGTGGAAGTCTGAGGGTGAACGAGATGTCTGGAACCTTGAGCTGACTACTGCCTTTATTAGAGTCATTAATGTGGAAGTCTGAGGGTGAACGAGATGTCTGGAACCTTGAGCTGACTACTGCCTTTATTAGAGTCATTAATGTGGACGTCTGAGGGTGAACGAGATGTTTGGAACGTTGAGCTGACTGCTGCCTTTATTAGAGTCATTAATGTAGAAGTCTGAGGGCGAACGAGATGTATGGAACCTTGAGCTGACTGCTGCCTTTATTAGAGTCATTAATGTAGAAGTCTGAGGGCGAACGAGATGTATGGAACCTTGGGTGAACGAGGAAGAAGAAGAAGATATTACTAGTTGACTAATTTAGGAAGGGTATGATGATGATAGGAAACTCGGTACAGAGCGATACAACAGGAGGCAATCTGATCATCAGAAGGGGTACCTCCACCGATTAAGTGTTTCGGCTGCTTAATCTCCTTTACACTCTAATGGGGCGGGCCCACTTGGGGCATGACTCCCAATTGTCAGCCTCCTGTTGTCTTGTGCGATGAATTGAACCCACTCCACCTTGGTTGCAGCTTTCAAATTCTTATTTTCTACCAGCTGGAGGCTATTGTGAAAGTAACCCCTATGTTGAAACCAAATTACTGTCCCGAGTTCCATAGCCCGTTGCGGTTGTTCCACAGCCAGCACGATGCCTTTTCCGCAGTTTCGCTGAGCCTCTTAAGTGCCCTTGTTCTTGACTGCCCCCTCAACCCCAACAGTTTCAGTAGATCATACACTGAGGCCGGCACGAGACCTCTTGCATCCACCTCAACAGCTATGACCCTTGCAGTGAGCCCATCGTATCTCAAGTCCGTGGCCAGATCATTATACTTTTCCACTGTGAACGAGTGTTGCTCGTCCAATCTGAATTCAAATGGCACGGTCAGCTCAATCATTATAACCTGATGCGATGATGAGGATTGCAGCACTATATCTGGCCGTCTTCAAGACCTTCTGAGACTCTCTGGATATGCTCCTAGCCCAGGTAGGTCTGCTGCCATCTCCCAGTCATTTGCAGTCTAGAAGGAATAGTAAACTGCTACTTGATTTTCTTGGTTTGGGGTGTGCTGACTTTCCTGCTCTCAGAAAGTATGTATTTGTGGTGCTCGGTCTGACATTGCTGTTCGCCTTCACCCTTGCCAGGTCTACTGTAGCAGCCAGCTCATTTAGTATTTTGTTATGGCGCCATGTGTATCGCCCTTGCCCTAATGCAACATTGCAAGCCGAGAGCACTTGTTCAAGTGTCTGCCTCTCATGGCACTGAGCATCATCAGACTTTCCCCATCTCACAAGGTTTGCAGACGATGGCAGGAGGTCATACATTGATCTGATAATGAAGCTGAGTCTAAGAGGTGCCATATGCCATATATCATACCATGTCAAGGACCTTTGCAGGGCTCCGTCCCATGTAGTCCATTGGCCTTGTTGGGCCTGCAGCACCGCTTTTTTGCATCCTCTTCTCATTCTCAGCTCCTCCTTTCTCCTGAATTACCATGTCTCTGCGTTCCCTGTTTGATGCCTTGGACCACCAGCGGATGCCACCATGGCCAATAGAGCAGTGCTCAGAATGGCAGAGACAGCTGTACATTAACTTTGTTGATTTTGAAAAGGCTTTCGACAGCATACACAGGGACAGCCTATGGAAAATTCTAAGAGCTTATGGAATTCCTAGCCGCATTGTTTCCATCAAAAAATGCCTCTATTCTAACTTTACATACAGTGTTGGATTGAATAATGTAACTTTCGAGGTGAAAACAGGAGTACGACAGGGATGCCCCTTATCAACAACATTATTTTTGACAGCCATAGATTGGGTGATGCGCCAGACAACAGAGGGCAGTCCAAGAGGAATTAGATGGACAACATTTTCTACACTGGAGGACCTGGAGTGTGCAGATGACATTGCACTACTTGCGCATTCACATCAACACATTCAAGACAAGACCGATAGACTGAATGGGTATGGCCAGCGGGTTGGCCTGAACATCAGTTTGAAGAAGACAGAGGTCATGACACTAAATGTGGGCAATCCTGAGCCAGTGACAGTATTGAACCAGAAGTTAGAACGGACGGACACATTTGCTTACCTAGGGTGCGTGGTGACACCTGACGGCGTCACGGGCAAGGACATTAACAACAGAATGAGTAAAG
Organism: Oreohelix idahoensis; assembly: GCA_024509875.1. Lineage (NCBI taxonomy): Eukaryota > Metazoa > Mollusca > Gastropoda > Stylommatophora > Oreohelicidae > Oreohelix > Oreohelix idahoensis. Next base: position 194,657 of record JAMPIV010016072.1, on the reverse strand, counting down.
CGAGAACAGCCTTTGCTATTCTCAACAACATTTGGAAGTCTTCCCAGTACAGCACAAACACCAAATTGGGACTATATGAGAGCTGTGTGCTTTCTGTGCTTCTCTATGGTGCGGAATGTTGGAGAGTGACAGAGAGGGAAATGTCGAAACTGTCCTCCTTCCACACAATCTGCCTAAGGAAAATTCTCCAAATCTTTTGGCCAAACACCATCAGCAACCAAGAACTACTTATTCGGAGTAACCAGTCATAGCTGGCAGACGCTGGAGTTGGGTTGGCCACGTCCTCAGAAGGGACCCTGATACCATCACAAGATCAGTTATGTTATGGACCCCCGAGGGAAAGCGAAAGAGAGGCCGACCAAAAACAACTTGGCGGAGAACTGTGGAAGCTGAGATGCAAAGAGTGAACCAGAGTTGGGACACTGTACGAAGGATGGCCGCCGACCGAGCAACGTGGAATCAATTTGTTGCTGCCCTACAAGACGCCACCAGGCGTGATGGCCGCTGACTGCTTTGGCGGTTGGCGGTTAAGGATCAAAGAAGAAGAAGAAGAAATAAGAAAATGAACAAAATACAAGTGGCTTTTGGCCACTTTGATTATCATCATCAGGTGTCATCTCCACTACGAAAGCTGGCTGCAATGGATCATCATTATCTTGTGTCTCTTGTCGTGATGGTGTTCTCTGAATGCCTGTCCATTTCGTGATGGTGTTCTCTGAATGCTTGTCCATCTCTTGATGGTGTTCTCTGAATGCTTGTCTATCTCTTGATGTTATCTTCCAACTTATAGCGCTATCTTGGGAGCCGCGCTGGTGTAATGGCTTCGGCGTTGTACTGGCGACCAGGTGTTCATGGTTCAAACCCGGGCGTCGGCGTTTGAAGAAATGTTTACGGCCGGAAATTTGACTGAATAGCCTGAACGGCTCCTGTGATAAACCCTCTGTGGATGGGAAGGAGCGAAGCTCCTGACCGGGTTGGAAGGAAAGTCCTCAGGTTCCCCAGCCTCGCAATGACATGTCATTGGGCCGAAGGGCTGAAAGCCTAAGTGCCGCTGGTTAAAAAAAAAAAAAAAAAAAAAAAAAAAAAATAGCGCTATCTTCCTCTTGCACGTTTGCCTTCATCTTTACCTTCTATTATGGTCTTCAGTAAGGTATTATGTCTTTTGACATGGCCAAAATATTTTAGCTGTCTAATTTTGATCTCCTTCATTATTTCTCTTTTCATTCCTAGGTTGTCTAGGACTTCTTTATTTGTTTTTATATATTTCGATGAGACGCAGCTCTTTCCTCTAAATATCCACATCTCAAAGGCCACCATCAGAACGTGATTTTTTTTTCAAACTGTCTTTTCAGAATCTGAAGACGACGCTAACATCAAACAGGTCATTCTGGCAATAAAGTTGGAGGTTACGTCAATCATCAAACAAATTGACGCTCTAGGTAAGGTGCTTATTACTTTTCTGAATATGTTCCAGGTAAAGGTAGACTTTGAACCCTGGCATTGAAACCAGAATGATAAATTTATATTAACCGCCCCGGGGTTACATAAATCCTTCCTTTCACCTTTCAACCCCTTAAGAAACATAGGCTGTCAACAAACGTCTGCCTAGTCTTCATGTCACGTGCCATCAGCTCAATGTATTTCTATATCCTCTTCATCCACTTCATGTCCTTCTCCAGTTCTCTTCTCCGTGTGTTCTTTGATCTTCCTCTACCTCTCTCTACCCTGGGGACTCCAGACCAGCGGCTACCTGGTAATGACGTTAAGAGGTGTTCTCAAAGTGTGTCCTATCCATTGTGGTAGCGTGCTCTAACACATGCCGTGTCACACGTGACCGTTGAATTTTAGTGGCCCAGTTTCAAAGATTCCTGACGTACATACTTTCTGTCAGCTTATCATCTTCTTAGATAATTGACAGGAAACTGCCCATAGCAGACATAACAGTCTATCAAACACTTCTCGACATTAGGCGTAACAGCCTGACTAACACTTATATTTTCAGATACTTCATTGTTCCAAACATTTCTCCTTCTACGTTCATGTTGTTTACTGTTGGTAATGGGACATATATTATCTGCTCTGTCTTGGGTCTACGTCTTTCAACACATGGCGTAGAATCTGGCACGACTACATGGTGGAGAGTACAACTCGAGACGAGATAGGGGCGAAAGTGGACGAATGATTCTGACGCTCCTATTTGTACTTGTAATAATCATGTGACCTGTTTTAATTCCGTCTTTAATTTCTTAATCTGAAAACTTCTCTGTCGGACTTTACTTTCTCACACTTCTCACCCGTATTTCTCACGATAGCTTCCCTTTGACTGTCACACCATCTGAAACGCCTTCTTCTCATCTGTGTTCCATTGGCACTTGTCTGCTCATAAATCAATAACATTCATTTTCCTTAAAATTAATGTAATTATCTCTCATTATTGTAATTATTATTATCACAAGTAATACTGCAAGCTTAATCATTTTCTTTATCGCACTCATTATTATTATCTGATCTTTACTGTCATTATCTTTATTGTCATTATCTTCAGTGTCATTATCTTTACCACCGTCATCTTCACCTTTTTTCGTTTATTATCATCGTTATCAGTATCACTCATTTGTTGTCATCGTCACTATTATCATTGGATTCATCACAATTCATCGTCATTTTATAGTTAACGTAATCTCGATATGTATTATCACTAGTCCCATACTCCACATAGCTATCCTCGCCGTCATCACTGCGGCCACCTTTATCATTTAGTCTTCATGGCTATCATCATGAAATTCAGAAAACAGAACTAAAGCTGTTCGTAATCGTCACCACCTTATCATTTACCACTGTCATCATCATCGTGATCTTTATCGTTAGCGCTGGCTATCACTATTCTACAATCACAAGTCGTTACAATATATCTGCTATCCACACATCGCAACATTACCACCAGAAGTGAGTACAAAAGATCTGTAATTCACACATCGCAACATTTCCACCATAAGTCAGTACAGTCAGTACAACAGATCTGTAATTCACACATCGCAACATTACCACCAGACGTCAGTACAACACATCTGTAATTCACACATCGCAACATTACCACCAGAAGTCAGTACAACAGATCTGTAATTCACACATCGCAACATTACCACAAGAAGTCAGTACAACACATCTGTAATTCACACATCGCAACATTACCACCAGAAGTCAGTACAACACATCTGTAATTCACACATCGCAACATTTCCACCAGAAGTCAGTACAACACATCTGTAATTCACACATCGCAACATTACCACCAGAAGTCAGTACAACAGATCTGTAATTCACACATCGCAACATTACCACCAGAAGTCAGTACAACACATCTGTAATTCACACATCGCAACACGTCAGTGTATTGTATCTGCGATTCACAAAACTATGTTGTTGTTGTTGTTATGAAGAGGTGATGGGTAGAGAGCGGGCACTTAACAGCTGTCCGTTATTGCCCCACAAAACTACTAAAGCAAACTGTCAAGAGACTAGTACTATTGTGGATTTATCACCACCAGCATATGCATCATAATACCAACAATATCAAGACTCATTATCTAAGGGTACGACCACCACAGAAACTAGCTGACATAAACTCACCATAACACCTGTAACAGGTTAAGTTCCCTTTAATAACTATGCACACAATGAAGCCACACACGGCTAGAAATACATATGCAATACAATGCAACAGAAATGCCAATATCACTTGCAATAATCAACAACTCAATCTATCATTATCAAAACTAGCGGGTATGTCATACTGAGTAAAACAACGCCATGACTTTCGCTCACCGGCTAGGTCCTGTACTATGATAACGCCATATTTAACTACAAATGACTTCTCATCAACGAATTACGAAAATAATGCTGATAGAAATTACACCATTGTTCTAGACAGATATAACCAAATTTAACCACATGAATAAATGACAAGCACCCTGAATGAACAACTATGGCATCCAAAAAAAAACCACCAGCAAAATGCTGAAAGGGAACAACACAGCGGCCTCTTCGGTCGGTAGCCAAAAACGCAACTGCCTTTCCCCGCCAGAATTCGGGCGCACTTCCGTACAGGTCACATGATCAAACGGGTTTTAAATTAGTACCAAGGTTGTCACTCTACAGCGTGACCAACTTAATATTTTATAATATGTATACTGTGACATCCACCCCCCCCCCCCCCCCCCACACCCACCCCCCCTAAGAAAGAAAACGAAGTTTTCTTCCATCGGAGGAGTCACGCCCAACCCCCCTTCGGAGTATGGACGAACAAAATGCTGAGACGGCACCTCCTCATCTGCCTCGAGAATGCCAAAGTTGTCCAATACCATTGTCGTTCATGCCATCTCACACCATGCACCAAATACAATTTGAGAATGGACTAATCGTTCCAGGTACTGGTAGTCGTGAAAAATAACAATGACTGTCCAGACCTGGTCTATGAAATACAATATATGTTACAAATTAATTATTCATATCAAGGTATCAATAATAAGGCATAATCTCATAGTATAAACAACCTGTCTACACACTGTAAATTTACATGTATAATACCATGATTTATACATACATTGAATATAACTTTATCCATATTGCCTTTATGGCATAGTGATACATAAATCATATACCATAATACATCTTCATAAACATCAACTCTAATGATTATAATACATTTCTTCCATAATCAAGGTAAATACTCTCTACGGATGCTCATGTCCCACAGCAACTTCATAACCTGGACAAGACATCCGCTACAATATTATGTACTCCCTGAATTGGTAGAATAGTAAAGTTGAATTGCTGCAGCAATAATGCCCAGCGTTTCAACTTAGCACTGTTGGATTTAGCCGACTGCAAAAATAGCAGTGGTTTGTGATCTGTTTGGAGGAAAAAATGCGCCCCCAACAGGTATCGTGCCAGCTTAGACACCGCCCAGACAATCGCAAAGCACTCCCTCTCAATCGTGGAGTATCTGGTTTCTGATGTCAACAACTTCCGACTAACCTACATTGTAAAGCATAACATGTCATAGCATAAACATGCATTGCAAAGTATTACATAATGTTTACAAGTTTACAAAATCCTCATACTCATATAAGAATAGAATTGGGGGCGTGGATCAGACTCTAAGGTTCGGTTCGTATGAACCGAAACATCTTACTGAACACGAACCCGAAATCTAACCCTAGCTATTGCTGGACTATTAGCAGATGGTTCTGAAGCAAGGACATATGCTTCTGCCTAACTGCCTTACGCGCACCCCAACTATTCGCAAAAGTCACCCGTGCCATTTTGGTATTGTCGTGCAACGACAATACCTCCACGAATCTAACCAGTGCGACCTCATCAAACACTCTTCTGAGTGTGCGCCAACTCGCACTCATGGGAACGTTACGCACCCAAACTGTGCGATCACTAGCTTTCGGACCCTCGAATAGGTTCTTACTGCTCCTAATCATGTCATTTGGTACTTGCCGCGACCCGCGTCTACGATGTACCTTCTGGTCATCCCCCTTGGGAGTTTAGTGATGCTGAGCCTCTGCTCCAGTCAGACCCACGGCACTATGCACTCCGCGTACATTGCCGACGATTAAATCGGCAATAGGAACCTCGAGTACGAACGCGTTCACTCTACCCGACAGGAACGGAGTGTCCACATTAATATTCGCCTGGGGGTAAGACACCACTTTGCCCCCGAACGTGGTGCACTTTACAGTTTTGTCTGTAAGGCAGGAGTCGTCGATACACGACCGACGCACCCCAATTGTGGTGCATCCAGTGTCCCTCAACACCCGGACTGGTCTATTCTCCACCTTGCCTTCGTGGAGAATCACCCTGCCCGTCTCATGGACTGCTGACAAACATGGTGCCGCGTGCCCGCATTGAAGCACTACCCTCTCGTTCACATGGAACAGAGGGCGACACCCCGCACAGTCCTCACTATTAATTGTGTCCAACACAAACGTGGAATTCGCGTGTTCTATCGGGGTGGGGCACCTGTCAGCGCAATGATTCTTGCCACCACAATTGGAACACATGCGCTCTTTCTTCTTCTCATCGCGTGTACTTTTGTTGGAGCTTTTCGATGACGAAGACCCCGCATTCAGAGTCAGAAGATCGACTCTCTGAGGAACCACTCCTCTGCTTGTGATGTTTGGTTTTATACCAAAACCGGTCTTCGTCCCGAAAATCCTCAAAACGTACTTGTTTACGCGCTTGGCGCTCCTCTCCGTCGCTATTACTTTTAAATTGTCGGTTCTGCCAACTCGGCCGACCGTTCCTATGAAATCGAAAATTCCCATAATTTCCTCTACGCGGCTGATAGGGACTGGAGGGCCTCTCATACTTCTGCCTTTGGCCCCAGTCTACATTGCCTGACTGATTTCGCCAAGGGTGGCGCTGAACTTTGCCGACACCGGCAACTAAGTCTTCTGGCAGACCCGACTTCTGAATGGGTTTGCCCGGATGGGCGAGGACATAATGGTGCCCCAATTGGGCCATGGACTCAATGTCCTTTGGTTGGCGTCCCTGAAAAAACGCCACCAACTCACTAGAACACGAGGACAACACCTTGTCTCGCAGCACCAAGTCTAGCAAGCCACAATAGTCCTTAGTTATCCCCTCCATTTTGATCCATCTATTCAGCAGAAGTTTGATCTTCGAGATAAAATCCTCGAAGTCCTGGTCTGCGCTTGGCCTCGCGTTTTTAAAACGCGTCCGGTAACCGTCAGCAGTCAGACGGAACTTCCGGAGCAACCTTTCCTTTACTTTGTCGTAATCGGCCCTTTCCTCCAACGGGAGGCTGTAAAAAGTCTCCATCACAGGCCCCACTAGCAGCGTCGATAACAGAGATGGCCATTGATCTCTGTCAGCCTTATAGGCCACGCATTCAGTCTCGAATCTTTCAAGGAAGAAATCTAAACTGTCAATTTTATCATTAAAATTCGGCAGACGCAGACTACAAGGACGATGAGCCCCTCCAGGAGTCGAGTTCTGACCACTCGCACCAACTTCCAATTTCTTCAATTGTATTTCCTTATCCATCACCTTCTCTTCCAGAGCTATTCTCATTCTCTCCTTCTCTAATTCTACTTGTATCTCTCTCTCTCCTTCTTCTTTTCTTCAAATTCTCTATCTTCTCTCAACTTTTTTTCTTGCAATTCTCTATCTTCTCTCAACTTTTTTTTCTTGTAATTCGAACTCTCTCTGTTTCCACTCGTTTTCTTCTTTCATCTTCCTTTCTTGCAACTCGAATTCTTTCCTTTTTAGCTCTAACTCTTCAGCTCGAGCATCTCTTAGAGCATTCTGTTTCTCAATCCTTTCCTTTTCCAGAGCATTTTGATTTTCAACTGAATAAAATATTTCTCAGCACTGCGTACTTAGTGTTTGGAGAAACGTTGGCCGGCCCATTTCTTTGATGGATCAAGCCCAGGTATTTTACTCTTGCCTTAATCTTCTCCGTTTTTTTTTTTACCTTCGATCTGTTCCTGGAGGATCGTTTCGAAGGGTGTCATGACGAGTTAAATGCCCAAACCTAGGCAAGCGTTTCGTCGGGTTGCACTCTTGATCTTTTGTGGTTATGTTTGGACTCGCTGCTGTGGTGTACGGCTCTCTTAACTTGAGATCAGGGGTTTTTGCTGCTCGTTTTAGCTAAATGCGCTATATGGCGGTCTCGTTTACATTTTTGATCGTTAGCCTGTATCTTCGATCCGTATCGGAAGTGTGTGGCAAGCCGCTCATCAATTTTTCTGTGTAGTGTGAAGTTCTTGGGATGGGGTGTTGGGGTGCGGATATCGGTTTTTGGGTGGTGTCGGGGCATGTGCTCTTGATTCCGTGGCTGGCCTGATGTGGACACTGTAGCTTGGCGGGGAGGGTGGGAGCGTGTGGGGTGCGGCCAACCTGATTCGTCATGTGTGGCCAGGTCCACGCTGTTGTGTGTTGGGTTTGGGCGCCCACCCGGTCCCGTGGTTAGAGGAGACAGATCGTTGGCCAACCCCCCCCGGGAAACACTGCGGTTCACCCCAGCGTCTGCGGGCGTGCGCCCCCAGGGTTATGGGGGTGACGTGGGACGATCCCTGGATACATGTACCGAGGGGGGCGCCGGACCCAGCACTGGGGGTCCTTCGGGATGACAAGGCTGGGGAGGAGGCGGTACAGAAGGCAGGAATCTTGGGGTGTCCCGGCGACACAAACTTTTCGAGGCAGGAGGCGGTCTGGGCAGCGTGGCAGGGCGCCGAATGCACCGCTGAAAGTGATTGTGATGCGATGACACTACATTAACGTGTTGTGGAGGTCTATCCCCGTGGTCAGGCATCCATTAGATATGGTTGAGTTAGCTTTCGGAGTGTGCAGCAAGGATTTTTTGGGGCGTGTCGTTATGCGTGGAGTTTTGTGTCGCCAGGGGTACTGCGTGTATGCCCCAACGGTCCCAGAGGTTAACGCACAGTCCTGGTGGCAAGCCGGGTTTTAATCGAGAAATTGGGGGATAGGCGGGCTTTTTTTTCCATGATAGGACGGGACATGGAACAAAAGGGGCGTTGTGGGCAGGATTCGCAGGCGGGCGAGACCTGCGCCTTCGCGGTCGACCACCCCGGGCCCCTGACTTGTTTGGGGGACTGGCGGCAGGAATGGTGGGGCAAATCCCGTTTTAAGGATGGAATGTAGAGTCCCAGACCGTATGGACCAGAGGGCGGGTTCTGAGATGCCGGTTGGGTGCCGGGGTGTTTGATGCGGGGTCCGGAGAAGGGTCGTGGCGGCGGAGAGACGCTGTACTGGGTTTGAGTTGTGGGTTAGTGGGCCTGAGGCGCCAGGTCCCCCCCGGGTACAGGAAGGCGGGGGGGAGTTTAGCCCTGGACGCGGGCAGCGCCGGTCTTGTTGGAGGAGTCGTGCGGAGGGTGGCGTGGAGCGGGCTTTTTGGTGACGTATCTGCGATAAGCGTAGGGGTGCGTAGTTTGTTGGGTCTTGAGGGGCGGGGTCTGGGGAGGGATAATGGGGGTGATGGGAAGGGAGGGGGGGCTTGAACCGGGCCTGGTAGCTTGGTCACGGCGGAATGGAGGGGGGAATTGGGGGGGGGCTAGCATGTGAGGAGCCCCACTGCGGCAATTTGGCGGGGGTGCGCTCGGGTGTAGCTGTGCGGGCGAACACGACCTGTGGGTGTGAGAGGCGCAGGGTGTGGTTGCATAGACACGCGGGGTCCTAGGAACATAATGGATAGAGTTATGAGTGAAGCAGGATAGGCAGCGCAAACAGGAGGTGGGCCAGGATTGGGAAGTATGGGCGCGCGAGCGGGCGCTAGGTTGGGGGGGGATGGTGGAAAACCGTTGGATGCTGGCGTGTTGTGGTATGGGTGGTTGGGCGTGTGGGTTGGGGTGGGGGGGGTACGTGGGTGGAGGGGGGGGGGGGGTGGTGAGAGGTGGGGGTTGTGTGTGTCCCCCGTCACGTCAGTCCGTTTGTTTGTCGTGCTGCTGGCCTGGGGGCAGGGGGGGGGCCCACCCCGGCGCGGCACGGCCTCCGGGGCCTGGAGGCGGTGGTGTGTGCTCTGAACACCAGAGATAGGGCGTGTCAATGCCCCCATGAACTGATCCTACAGCCCGGGGGCGCATAGCCCGTCGTAGCAGGTGTGGGGGAGCCGTAACGGGGCCAATATCGGGCAGTAGCGGCAACAGCGAACCATGTATTACCCCCCCCACAGCCGGTCGCTATTTGCCGCCCGCGGCGAGCCTTACCAGGGATACTCCATAGGCTCGGATTACCCCACGCCCAGCCGCCCCCCGCATCTCGGGCCTACCCGTCCATCACCCAGACCCTTCTAAATTGAACGCAGTATATGCATCCCGCCGACATCTTTTCCTGGGTCGCCGTCGGGCGTCCGTCCCCTTCGCCCCATGCGCCCACACTGTGGGACCTTCTTTACGCGGCGTAGGCTGAAACTTTCAGGCTGCCGGCAATCATATGCACTCGAATTTGGCGCAGGGGGGCCCACGCGAAATTCGCGCCGCCGGCCGTACGTGCACGCCCACAAAACTATAGTCCCACCCCCGAGAGGGACGATCGGCCAGCCATCTTCCGTGTTGTCCTTCCCTACGGCAATCACCGGTTCTTCAGCCCGACCTAGTACCCCAGTCCTCTACGGTTCCGTTGAGTCCTGGGGTCCCACTCGCGATCCCACCCTCCCCCTGGCTAGGCTAACCCATTGGGATATTGTCGCTGACCGCTATCTTCGTGGTTTTGTTTATCAATCAATCCACTGCATCCTGCCCGCTCCAGTCCTTTATCTCTTACGCGGCACACACCCTGGCCTACCCCACGCCGTCCCTCGGCTATCATTCCAGAAGGTGTTGTAGACACCCGCTTGTTGGGTCCCCGTCCCCCCCGGCGCTGTGACGCCCATTGTCGTGTCTTGGCCCCCCCCCCCCCCCCCCCCCCCCCCACCCCCCCCCCCACCGGGACCGGGACCCCACGTTCCCCCGCGATGTTTTCATTCCCCCCGGCCAGTCCTTAGAGGTTTAGGTGGGTACTTCCACACGTGTGATTGTGGTTTATTCCCCCCCCCGTGCTCCTGTACTTCACCCCAGTACCTCCCCCCAAGCGCTTCTACCCCATTTCTCACCCACTTGGGGCAATGACCGGCCATCGACCCCAGGGCCCAAATCGGCCAGGACCCCGCCTATGTGCCGCACCCCCCCCCCAGCTACACCACCCCCATACTCCACATCGACCCTCGATTTAAGGTCCTACATATCTGCGGCCAGGGGCATTAGGTTAGCCTGCCCGGCTCCCCCTCCCCTCTCCCCACCCCTTGAGCAGCCACCAGGTATGACACAGCGAGCGGAAGTTCAGAATAATATTCTTATTTTATACTCCGCCAATATCACGTCCTGATGTCCGTTCGCAGCCTCAGCATGTCTCCGAAATGCGAGCCGCGGCAAATCTAGGTCGGCCCAACCTCCACCCGACTATCGTTGCGGTTGCCGTGTATAGCTCCACAAATAAAGGACGCAGAAAGCGCAGTCATCGCTTGCTCTCCTGGGTCACACCAACTCTCGAGTCATGAAGCCAAATGACTGGCTATATGAACATTAGCGGCAAGGCCCCCAGGCGCGATTGAATAGTGCTCTCTACGGGTGAGGACCGTCTCATCACACTTTAAACCGTGCCTCACGCAGCCAGGTAGACTCCAGGGCATCATAACCGCGTGGATAATACATTTAGCTCCATTTCTTATCTGTTTAAAGGTTCCTATTTCCCCGCAAACTCTTGCACACGCCCGCCTTAGCATTGCTGTTAGCCGTAGGTACAACTCGCGTTGTCTCCATTCTCACATGCTGTACTTGGTATCCCAGGCAGAGTGTGGGTCTACCTTGGACATTATGGGTCCAGTGAGCCACCTCTTGGACTCGTCTTCTTAATCTGAATAATCAGGTTTAACGTATTGCTATAAGTGCGTACTTACTCTGCGACCGCACGGTTTACACGTGATGGCTGGGTAAGGTTCATCGTGCCGGATTCACCGGTCCGGTAAACAGGCTGCAACCTCCATCAGACTAGGGCTGGCTTTATATAGCGGTAGCTGCGTCAGGTGTAAGTCCAAACTCTTTGTTACAAGTTCCTCCACCAGCCGAGGACGTTGCACTGTTTGTGGCTCTTGGAGCACCATTCTATCGCGGGGCCGTATGCTAGTAGGACGTTTTCGGAGTGAAGGGGTCTGTTAGAGGGAGGGACACCGGAGTTGTGTTTTGATGCTAGTGAACTGGCCGCCCCCGGGGCGTGTCGTTATACGTTCATTAAAACAGGACAATCGGGCCGGATGGTACCTTTAGAAATTTACGCCCTGCCAAGAGGGACTGATGCACCACCCCACCCATCAAAACTAGCGGGTATGTCATACTGAGTAAAACAACGCCATGACTTTCGCTCACCGGCTAGGTCCTGTACTATGATAACGCCATATTTAACTACAAATGACTTCTCATCAATGAATTACGAAAATAATGCTGATAGAAATTACACCACTGTCCTAGACAGATATAACCAAATTTAACCACATGAATAAATGACAAGCACCCTGAATTAACAACTATGGCATCCAAAAAAAAGAACCAGCAAAATGCTGAAAGGGAACAACACAGCGACCTATTCGGTCGGTAGCCAAAAACGCAACTGCCTTTCCCCGCCAGAATTCGGGCGCACTTCCGTACAGGTCACATGATCAAACGGGTTTTAAATTAGTACCATTGTTGTCACTCTACAGCGTGACCAACTTAATATTTTATAATATTTATACTGTGACACAAACCTTATAACAAGAACACCCTTTCTATCTTTCAGTTATCAGATTCAGAATGGATTAGCAACTTTCTGTTCCGAAGGTAGTCACAAATAGATCTCCAACGTCTGCTGTCTCTTGTCTTGATGGTCATTGTGGCAGACTCTAGTCCTGACCATCTCTATGTGGTATCTTCTAACTTATAGCGTTGTATTCCTCTTGCACGTTTGCCGTCAACTTTCCATTCCATTACGTTTGTCAGCAAGGTCTTACGTCTTTTTATGTGACCAAAATATTTTATAAATCTGGCTTTGATCTCGTTTATTATTTCTCTTTCATTTTCGATCTTTTCTAAGACTTCGTCGCTTTCTTTCTTCTCTTCCTATAAGATGCATTATATGCCTCCATATATCCACATTTGACGGGCTCAATTATTGTTTCTAACTGCTTGTTAAGTGTTCGTGTTTCTGCACCATAACAGTTGTAAAGTCTTGTTCTTTCCACTCTGTAAAGTTGCTTTCACACACACACTGTAAAGTATCAGTCTGTCTGCTCTGTAAGGAAGAGTGGTGTGTTGTTGAGATCAGGCATGCTCCAGTCTACCCAGCTGTAAATGGGTAACTCACCCTAGTCCTGAGTTAGGGAAGGCAAAGGCTCCAGGGGAAGCAGGCCCTAAACTTGGTCACTTCAGCCGACGCAGGATGGTGTATGTATGAAGTAGAAGTGTAGAGTGTGATTACCGCGAATGGTGTACTGTTCGTGTGCTGACCAATATAACCACTCACACTTGTGTCTACAAGGCACCAATGCAGACTGCTGGAATCTTAGTTTACTCAATTTATTCAGACGTACACACTGGGACATACGAGTACATCATGGTTCGTTGACATATCAATTTGTAGGTATACATAGCAGATCTGAAGTCATGACACATTCAGAAATAATGGACAGTACATCAAAAGTTCAATGTCATGATACATTATGGCCACATCCCCCTATCTGACTAAACGCGTCAGTGAAGGGCGGATCGATAAATAACCAAAGTTACTTGACGTCCATAGTTTGTAGTATATATTATGAAACCACGAAAGGGGGTTTCTAGCAAGATTGAGATCTCCCTGTCACTGTCCGATAATAAGATAAATAATCTGTTCTCTTGGCAGTGATCAAAACATATGATGACCGAAATCCAACATGGCTGTCTCCCTGAGTTGTCGTTCACTCATTCATAGGAAGGAGAATATAAGCCAGAGTTAATTTATAATGGGTATATAAAGGATTTCATAAATGTTTCCATACAGCTCTACGGTGATCAGGTTAATTCACGTAGCCATAACCGCTGCAGGAAAATCTGTCATCTTCGTCGATACAAAACACGACACTAGCATAGCGAAGCACAAAAGTCAAGCTAGGCCTAACCGACGAGAGATCATCAAAAATAGGAGCTGGGTTTACCTGGAGTCCGAATCATCTATATACTGACATAAGGAGAGTCTCTAACACAAACTATCGTAGAGACACCATCTCCTTCAGAAGAAAAACCACGTCGTAAGACATTTTTTCTGACGAAAGGACCAGCTCTTGAAAAACGTACCCCGCCATTTGTAAGCGGTACATCGGAACTCATCACGACTTGTCAAGACAACTCATACTTCCGCTAGCAAGAATCTAGTCCCTCCTACCCATCCAAAATATACAATATAGGACTGATTCTACTTGTACTAATAATATGTAATACATATGAATTCAGGCCATAAACACAATAAGCAAATTAATATATTTTCTGGCCCTAAAAAATAAGTACAAACGCAAGCGCAATATCCTTGCGCTGGATCAATATCCAGAACGATTACTCCTATAATCAAAAGTGTGAATCAAACATGGATTATCTCGCTTTTACCATAAACAGCATTTTCATACACAAATAAATGAATGTCTATATTTTTCCCATATTAAATAGCCATATCGATTTTTGTAAAATGTGCGTCAAAATATGCACGCAACACAGTAATAAAAATAAGAGGGGCGTTCAGAAAGTAATGCACCACATCGTTTTTCTCAACTAATAATGAAGATAGAAGCATGAAATTTTGCGCACTTCAAATATGGCATGTGCCAATTGTGTGAACAAAATTGCACTGCAACCGGCCAAATAATACGGCTGCCTTAAACCGTTGAAATGGAGCGTGTTAGCAACTTGCGTTATAACCAGCGAATTGTGATAGAATTTCTCGTTGCAGAGAAGGAAACTGTTGTGAATATTCACAAGCGTCTATGTGATTGTGTATGGAAGTTTTGCAATCGACAGGAGTACAGTCAGTCGCTGGGTTAAGAGAATCAAAGAATCAGGAAGTGGAGATACGGAGCTGCTTGATCGGCCGCGCTGTGGACGTCCTGCCACAGCCACCAACGCAGAAATGTTGAAATGCGCTGAGGGCATTATTCTTACTGATAGGCAAATCACTACTCAACAATTGGCCTTACAGCTGTCAGTCAGCATTGGTAGTGCAAATGCAGTTATAAAAACTCTCGAATTTTCTAAGGTTTGCGCAAGATGGGTTCCTCGAAGTCTCACAAATGACCACCGATTGCAAAGGAAAGCAATTTCTTCTGAATTGTTGGAGCGTTTCAATGCTGATGGAGAGAACTTTTTGGCTAAGATCGTTATAGGTGATGAAACCTGGGCACATCATTTTGAACCTGAGACAAAAAGACAGTCAATGGAGTGGCATCATCCGCAATCACCAAGAAGAAAGAAATTCAAGACAATTCCTTCAGCTGGAAAGGTCATGACCACTGTCGTTTGGGACATTGAACGTGTGATTCTTGCGGACGTTATGCCAAGAGGAGAGACAATCAGTTCGCAAGCTTACATTAAGACATTGAAAAAACTCAATCAACGTTTTCGCAGAGTTCGGCCGCACAAGAATCCAGCAGACCTGCTTCTCCTTCACGACAATGCGCGCCCTCACACAAGTCTGGCAACACGGGAAGCAATCACCAAATTGGGTTCGACTGTACTACCCCATCCACCCTATAGTCCCAATTTGGCACCCTCTGATTTTCATCTATTTGGTCCACTTAAAGATGCACTCCGTGGGACAAGGTTTGAAGACGATGAAGGAGTGATTCATGCAGCGAAGAAATGGCTACATGATCAAGACAAAATCTGGTACGGGCTAGGAATACATGCACTTGTTTCGCGCTGGTATAAAGCCGTACAAGTTGATGGGGATTATGTTGAATAATACCGATGTTTACATGACATAGCCATGTATATTGTGTAAAAATTTCATGCTTTTTGAATAAACAGCTCCTGAGAAAAACGATGTGGTGCATTACTTTCTGAACGCCCCTCGTATATTTAACAGTTTATAACTGTCATTTTAATTAGTAAATTATTGGTTTGAATGTTATAGTCTGTCTCCTGATGTTGATTGTAACTTTTGCCATTCCTACTCTCTTCTTGATTTCTGCTTCAGATATTTAACTTTAATTTCAGGTATTGACACCATAACCTACATTGGCCCTAGTGATGTCGGAACTGGTAAGTGTTCTTTTTACAGTCTTACTATATTCTTCTTTCACATTTCAACTCAAAAAGGAGCACAGGCCTTCTACAAACTTATGCCAAGTCTTCCTGTCTCGTGCCATCAGGTCAAGGTCTTTCTATGTTTTCTTCATCCCGTTCCTAGAGGAAATAACGTTAGTCAGTAATACAGACTCATTTCGGCTTTCTCTGTCTTGCGCCATGCTCCTCCCTGCCAGGGAACATTCTCCTGTCTTGGTTAGTCGAGGTTTATTTTCCTTACTTGACATTTCCGAGTTTGTTGAAGTATTTGTGGTTTAATATTTTTTTTTACACGATCGGTAACCAGCCCCATGCCCAACCCTCCTTAGTCAATTTTTATGACTTGCCTGGTAGGGAACAGTGTTACTATTCTTTGCTCCCCTCTCAGGCACCGATAACGCACGGGTGTCACCGATAACGCACGAGTGTCACCGATAACGCGCGAGTGTCACCGATAACGCACAGGTGTCACCGATAACGCACAGGTGTCACCGATAACGCACAGGTGTTTATTACAAATAAGGGAGGGAAACCTGAGGCCTGTAAACAGTAAATTAATATGAAACAAATATAAAGGTATGTTATCAGGCACTCGCAGGAAATAAAGAAGTAGAACACCAGACAACAGAAAAACAACAGACATGAGTGGCTTACCCAGGACTTGAACACTGGACCTTCCGTGCGACAACCCCGCCTAGCCATGCAAGCGAATCACACTATCCGCTCTGCCATCTACGCATCATCAAAAAATGATGTTTCAATGGCAGGTCAATAGTGCGAACCACAATACACGACACCAGAAGTCCTCCATGGGCAGTTCAGCCTATTAATGACGCAATCACTTCTGTTGTATTTCTATCAAGCAGTATAGGCCGAATCCAACAAGACCCTTAGGACCTTAATACTGTGTCCAGTAAATGATAGTAGACTAGAACAGTGAGAACAGGATAGTGGGTAGGTTTGGTATTGTACAAACATTTATTACAAATAAGGGAGGGAAACCTGAGGCCTGTAAACAGTAAATTAATATGAAACAAATATAAAGGTATGTTATCAGACACTCGCAGGAAATAAAGAAGTAGAACACCAGACAACAGAAAAACAACAGACAGGTGTCACCGATAGCGCACGGGTGTTACCGATAACGCACGAGTATCACCGATAACGTACGAGTGTCTTGGTGTATTCATAATTATAAACAAAAATTATTGTGTAAGAAATCGTATTATCATCACCATCATCTTGTTCTTCAAGTACCATGCCTACTGTCTTAAGTGACCATATTGTTCTACAACTTCCGGTCTCCTGAGCTGTTAAACTATTCTGTGG
Organism: Oreohelix idahoensis; assembly: GCA_024509875.1. NCBI lineage: Eukaryota > Metazoa > Mollusca > Gastropoda > Stylommatophora > Oreohelicidae > Oreohelix > Oreohelix idahoensis. The sequence goes on along the minus strand of JAMPIV010016072.1, from coordinate 177,459 downwards.
CGCCGCGCTAGCGTAGTGGTTACAACTCCGCTCTGGTGACCGGGTGATTCAGGATCAAACCCGGGCGACGGCATTTGAGGATTTTTCGGCGACCGGGATTTGGACTGGATTAACTCGAGACCTGGCGAAGACATTTGAAGGAGTGTCGTCGACCAGGGACTGGCGGCTCCTGAGCCGACCCAGCTCTAATGGGTACCTCCGAAAACGGCGAGTATCTGCCTGAATGGCGAGGGACACTTGTCTCTGTACAAGAAAATAGGATACTCACGTAAAAATCAATGTCAGGTTAGACATTAATAATAACCTGAGATTTCGCCTCCAGTATTAGCGGGCGTACGAAAAAAAAAAAAAAAAAAAAAAACTATTCTGTTGTGTCAACTACTTTCAAAGCCACGATGCTAACCTGTCAAGTATCCTCTCTCAGTGTCACCCTCTGTGTAATTTTTTCCATCAATTTTTCCTGTTATCACAATGTATCCCAGCTACCCACGGATGTTTATCTGGTTCTTGTCATAAGTTCCACATTGGTGGTCTTGTCATCAGTTCCACATTGGTGATCTTATAATCAGTTCCTAGGTGACTTTGTCATACAGCCTTCATCTGGTTCTTGTCATCACTTCTACATTTGAATAAGACAACCATATTGAACTTTAACTACAAAAGGAAAAAGGCCTACTAGAGATAATATAGTTTAAATAAATACAAACAAAAAACATATTACAATAACTGAAAAAAGTCCTGATATAACCAACATTTGTGACCTTGTTGGGCGTGCTACAAAGAAAAGTGGTAAACATCTTAATAATAAAAAAATAAATTCTTGCTCGTTGAATGAACAAAGATTCCAGGCGCCAAATGTGGAGATCTTCCTAGAAGGGAAAAGCGAGTCAGCGACACAAACTCCTGTTGACTTTCTCTGTTTTACGACATATGCCTCCTTAACTGAGGAACTTCTACTATGTCGGATGGTTGAGTTTTATTTTCTTTAGCTGACTTTCTTCATGTTGTTTGTTGACGTTTATATGGCTATAAATATTTTCTACAGCATGGGCAAGCTAGCTCCATGTCCAAACCTCCTTAGTGGCTTCTTGGTTTGGTTTTTAAGGATCATCTTCATTGGACACGAACATCTCCATCAGTGCTCCGATCTCCTACCTTGGATCACACAAGGAGGATCTCAGCACAGTGCATGAACTCCGTATCATCGGCAAAGTTCCTAATGTGTGTATACAGGAATCACAAATGCTATAAATATTTTTTATGGTAGGTAGGTTTCCTAATTTTTAATTTTTTTCCAGGGCAGCGGCCGTGTGGCCTACTCTTTACCATTTCCAGCTGCCGAAGGATTGTTAACGTGCACACGGGACCTCCTTTTTTTCGCCAGTATTCGAGATGGCTAGGGTTCAGATCTCACTACCCAAGAGATCATGGGGAGTATGAAATCATTTGGAACCACTTGTTCTGAAAAAGAATTTCATCAATTAAGTCCCTTGTACTGGGAACGAGCCCAGTACCTTTAGAATTAGAGGCCGACACCATACCTCTGAGCCACTCCGACCCCCTAGTCGCTTCTAGCGAAAGCATGGGTTCCATATTTATTTGTTTTACACTAAATAAACCAGACAATTAATGCTCCATAGATTTGATGGCATAGAACAAAAGTAGATGGCAGTTATCATTAATCAGTAATTGGATTATATAGTTCCAAAATATATATTTATTTGTATTATTTGGAATCCTAAAACAAATAATTTTTGCCTTCACTTGTACTCAGTTTGATCAAATCTGTCACATTTTACGATTGTTCAGATGCAACAAGGACTAGACGGTTTCTCTGTATTGGAGAAAAGACTAGGAAGAAATGCACCGGCATTAACGTTGTTTCGTGAGTCAGATCATGGTGAGTAGTTACAGCGATGATTCTGTGTAAATCCCGGGGGGTGGGGGGTGTCTAAGCTGATCAGTGAAGACAACATTGCTTAGATATGGCTTAAATGATAGTGTGGGGTTGGCAATCTTGTAAAACAAATTGCTTCAGAAATCACAATTAAATGAGTATATGAAGTGCTTGTAGCGAAGGCTTTCTGCAAGCAGCTAATTCTACCTGTATCATATGCTTCTAAAGGAGCGAAAGAGAAATAGAGAGAAAGAGAGACAATGGGCTAGAGAGAGACAGAGAGAGAGAGAGAAAGAGAGAGATAAAAGCAGCTGTAGCGTTGATTGACTGGCATGTACTTACTTACTTACTTAGTCGTTCCCCTTCTACCGTGAGGTGTAGAGGTTACTGGCATGTGAGAACTGATATAAGGAAATATAATCGACTAGCATGTGCTCCCCTCTTCTTCCTTCTCTTCTTCCTCGTACATTCTCAGACGTCAACTTCACTAAAGTTTAAACAGTGCAGCGGTCAGTCTCGGGGGGTGGGGTAGAAAAATAGTTGCGGTTTGGATGGATGAATTTGAGAGGTTGCCATACCACGAAAGTAGAGAGTGAAATTGAATAGAAATATTCTCAGTGGTAAATACATCTTGAGAACGGAAACAGAGGTATTGTTGAGTACACAACGTCTGGACAGGGTGTGCGTAGGGAAGAGGGTGAAGAACCAGAGGTGTGGGTTAACATTATATATACGCATTAGAGCGTGAATAAATTTCACTGTACGAGTACAACATCTGTGTGTCTCGACCGCAGTACTTTGGTAAATAGACATGATACATGGTACATAGTTACTTATGCGATATTAATGAAATTCAACAATGTATATACCCTTCAAAAGAAGTTAAGGACCAGTAGGTGAAAATGACCCAAAAATAATAAAAATTATATTTCATAAGCAATTTATCTGACATTGATTTTTCTCGAACGACAAACATTCAACACGTGCTGCGTGGGCCACCAGCATATCGTGTGGCTAGTGTTCAGCTCAGCATGGACGCTGAAAAAATGCTGCTGAGACACCAAAATGTGGGTGTTTTTAATGATGTCTGAGCATGAAAAAAATACCTGCTATTCCAAAAATGCGTGATGCATGTGGGAGACTATAGTGTTGGTCTTGAGCTGTACTCACAAAATTGTCTTTATAAGCAACACAAATGCTGCATAACCATTGCACAACAATATGCCTCAACGACGAAAGCTGAGTGTTGTGGATAAAGGAAGAGCCATTACGTGGTTGCAGGAAGGTCTTACTGTCCGAAATGTTTCTCAGAGGCTTGCATGAAAATAGTGTTGATTGTCACTGATAAGCTTGTCATGTTATATTTTGAAGTGCTTTGTTTTTATTGTTCATTTTCATTTCACTTTGCACCCTTAATAAAAATGGTCCTTAACTTCTTTTGAAGGGTATATAATAAGTAATCATAAAATGATCCATAGCATATGTTTGGTTCAGCAACTCCTGAACAGACAAGTAGAAAAATGTGTTAATTGAGAAAAAATGCTCTGAGTATTGTTCACCATTTGTGATGCTCTGGCTAACCACATGTGTAATAATGTCTTGGTTTTTCGCCGAGGTCTTAATGTTATGACATAAACTGTCATAGTTGTCGTCGGGTGCAGTGCCAACAAAAAACTGTAACGCACTGCCTACAAACGGCAAAATCGCCCGTTTTGGTTGATGTGCTTGTCTCATATCATGAAAGTGTAGCTTAAGATCAAACAATGTCTTCCTTAACCTTTGAGATTCTGCCGTAGCGGCTAATAGTACATCAATGTAACCCATGTGTTTGGTTATCTTATAATGTACAACAATGTTTGAGACATATATTTCTAAGTAAAAAAAAATCTATTGAGATCTTCTAATTCAGAGTGTAATGGTTTAAACTCTGTAACAAGGGTAACTGTCCATGTCCAATTAGTGTTGCGTCTCTCCAGATTAGTTTCTCTTCACTGGCGGTTATGACTGGCGCTGATAGCATCAGCAGGACGACATAGAAGGTGGCTGGCAGCATCAGAAATTAAAACCTTTTAGAGCAGCCTAGCGAGAGCAGCCTGGCCGGCTCTAAAATACAAGGGGATTGACATAAGTCTTGGGCCTGATCATGAAGGAGTCTTAGGAGGAAGATGAAACTTGGCACATTTAAAGTTCATTATATTTGCATTGAATGTATAAAGTACGCGTTTGTTTCTTTAATGGGTTTTCCCGCTACGGTGTACGGCGCAATGTACCCTATTGACCGGATCTGCTGCTCCAAAGATTTGACAAAACAACGGAAAAGAAGGAGGCCAGAGTTGTGATAAAATTTCTGATGTTTCAGGGAAAAACACCTAAAGAAATACACAGGGAGATGGAACCAGTGTTTCGTGATTCTTGTCCTTCATAAACTTCGGTTAAAAAAACTGGTGTCAACAGTTTAAGTGCGGCCGCTCAAATGTTGCTAATCTGCCAAGATCTGGTAGACCAGCCTCAGAGTGCAACGATGAAAATGCAACAAGAGTGAAGAAAATCATTGACCAGGATTAAAAAATGACAATTGTGGAGATAGCAAGTAGAGTAAAACTAAATGAAAGAACAGTTTATAGAATTTTACACAACAGACTGAACATGAGAAAAGTGTATGCACGCTGGGTTCCGCGATTGTTGACACGTGAACAGAAGCAAACGAGGGTAAATTGCTGTCAACAGTTGCTCAAAAAGTGTCAGTCAAAAACATTTTTTGGAGACGATGGTGACAGTGGATGAGACTTGGGTACACCATTATGACCCCAAATCCAAAATTGCCAGCATGCAATGGAAAACCCCGGGCTCCCCAACACCTCTCAAGCCGAGGGTGCAAAATTCTGCAGGAAAAGTGATGCTGACTGTTTTGTGGGACGGCAAAGGTGTCCTTTTGAAAGATTACCTGCCTCGTGGCAACACAGTTAATGGACAGTACTATGCAGATCTTCTCACAAAACTAAGAAACGTTGTGACCAGGAAACGAGGGATAACGCGCACTCAAAATCTTCCTTTGCTTCAAGACAACGCGCCCTCTCACAAAGCACGGCTTGCGCAGTTAGCAGCCAACGATTTGAATTTTGAAATTCGTCCACACCCACCATATTCTCCAGATTTGACTCCATCAGACTTTTTTCTATTCCCAAATATTAAAAGACAGCTAAAAGGAAATCATTTTGACAGCGATGAAGAGGTTATACTGGCATGTGATGACTGGTTTAGTTTGAAAAATAGGGTGTTCTACTCCCAAGGTCTTTTCAAGGTCAAGCAGAGATGGCAGAAGTGTGTCAATTCAGACAGTGGCTATATTGAAAAGGAATAAACACTATACAAAATTTCAGCGCTCTGTGACATGTCCTTCATGGTCAGGCCCAAGACTTATGTCAATCCCCTTGTAGCAATACCTCTCCAGGGCAATCTGCTATCGCACACGGAGAAAAAATAAAACCATTTAGAGTAGCCTAGCGAGAGCAACATGGCCGACTCTAAAATAGCAATGCCTCTCCAGGGCAATCTGCTATCGCACTCGGACAAAAAAATAAAACCATTTAGAGTAGCCTAGAGAGAGCAGCTTGGCCGACTCTAAAATAGCAATGCCTCGCCAGGGCAATCTGCTATCGTACACGGAGAAAAAAATAAAACCATTTAGAGTAGCCTAGATAGAGCAACTTGGCCATCTCTAATATAGCGATGTCTCTGCTGGACAATCTTCTATCGTACTTCTTCTCAGTGTCTACAGCAGTGACGGTTAATGCAGTGTTACATGTAGGGTGTTGCGATGTTGATGCACTGTGCTGTGCGATGTTTTTTCGTTTAGTTGAACGTTTCCTGTGCAGCTTTGTACGAACATGCTCCTGTGGAAGGTGTATAAACTTTGTCAGTGGTACTGAGTTGTCTGATGAAGATGAGTAAGGTCGTTTCGAGGCGGACCTAATGGATGTATCCATATTATCTTCGATGACCTCGTTATCATCCTCGTTATCATTTTGTTGTTCTTCAGTTTCAAGGTCTGACTCATCTCGTTGTGTGGAAGTGGGAACGCAAGCATTTCGTTCAGTTAGTGAGACAGACGATAACTCTGTATCGGAAGATAGTGGTGTAGCTAGATAGGTGTTTGTATCTGGCACAGTCTGGTGTTGTTGTGCTAGTCGTTCCTGTAGTATGTTAAGAGGAATGTTGTCTTCGCTACTTGTAGGCGAATTTGAGTGGTGACAGCTAGTACCGGAGTTCGGTTGATTTGAAGTAGAGTACTTCTGTGTTTTTTCTGCATACAAAGAATTGTTGCTATCACTAGACAACGACGAGTTTTGTTGGTGATTATCTGCTTGAATTCGAAAATTTCTTGATTGTATTCTCTCATGTAGCTCTTGCAAAGGGATGTCATCTTCACTCGTAGAGGTGTCGCGACGTATTCTGTCGATAGCATTGTGCGTGGGGTGAGGAGAGGGGTTTGAGTTTTCATCATCGCAATGTGACACATCAGATGTAGAGGCTGATGTGGGGGATAAAGAGGGTGGTTTTGCAAATCGGTCTGGTATTTATGAGGATAGGCTGGGAAACGGGACGATGATTATCTTTCTTGATTTGTGAAATGTGGGCTTTCGTCCTGATTTTTTTTCTTCATGCCACAGGATAAAATTTGTTGGTGTAGTTTGTTCTAAGATTTTGAAGCCATCAATCCATTTGTCGTCAAATTTAAAATGTCGAGCGTGTATTTTGAAGTAAACTAGATCTCCGATTTGAAACTGTTCTAGTTTTGTGTGTTTATCGTGTATACGCTGTTTCTTCCGGAAAGCTTTTTCTGCATTTTTGTTCGCAATTTCAATGTTGTGGTTGGAGAAGGTTATCCACAGGAAATACCGGCTCTACATTCATTTTGCAACCATTCTCGGTTGTTAACTGACACTTCTGTTGCTTCCCTATGTAAATGTTAGTTATTTGCAGTGTCATTCATTTCCTGATTTGACAAACAAAATTTCTTACTGCTATACGATGGTGTCTTCTATTTAGACTACTCCAATCTGCTCTTGTTTTGACAGTGTCTCTTTCCCATTTTCTACGGTATGGTTGACAATCATATTGCTGTTGCTGGATATTAATCAAGTGTTATTGTTGTTGTTGTTGTAGCAGTAATTGTTGCTGGTCAAGCTGCTGTTGCAACGATTGTGGATCATGATAGTGATTAGTTATTAGGCCTGTCTGCTATCGCTAAAGAAAAAAAGAAAAAAGGGCTGTTCGCGCGCCAAAATGAGTATGCTTTCAATAAAGAAAAGGGCTGGTCACGGCGCCAATGTTGTTGTATGTGCCCGCGTCAGTTACTTGTGCGCAGGTAGTTATATTGACGAGAGTTAATCCTTTATATGTTTCTGTTCAAGTGGTTACAGGCCTTCCGCCTGAGATGGAGATTCTTGAATGATATTTATTTTCCTTCCCTGTTTCGTTCTTACCCTTTTAGGTTTAGTGATAAGTAAATAATCGTATTATGGTTCTTAATTGATCCAACTGTAATGTTCCAAAGAAAACTCAGCAATGTAGTAAAATTCCACTAGAGTTTATTTGAACTTCAATTGAACAGCAATGTTATTGACACAATGGTGAAGTACGTGTTACTTACGCTTAAACAACATAGTGAGTATATCCAAAATAAAAATGTATCCAACAGAAGAAGAAAATCAACTTGTCTTGATAATCTCAAAGACGAAGTTTACCTAAACACTATAAAAACTGCCTAGCAAAAATCTTTATCTATCTAATCTGTAAAAATTCTTCCTAAAAGTCTTTAAAACTGAAAAACCTGATCCTTCCCGCACATCTCTCCTTTTTATACAGTTTCTTCTTTTTTCCCGCCATTTTTCCACACGCCTCTCTTTTTCCACACGTTACATTTATCTACATTTGCACACGTTTCGCTGTTTTTCGACTTTTTTCCACACGTCTCTCTCTCACTCTCTAAACAAATGGAAAAAACCCAAGAATTCACAACATTCATTTCACACTTTCCACGCATACACGCATTCATTATTATTTTCTGAGACAGCTCTAAAATGTCTCTCACCGTCATGACTGCTATCTGAACCTAAAATTATACTACGTTTTGTGCAAAAACGCCTTATCTGCTTTTAACGTCTGGCATTCTTATTCTATGTAGTACGTATAAATGCTAGTGTAGACCAGGCGGTCACAGTACCTCCATAGAGTTTGTCCAGGAATGGTTCTAACGACGGCCATATGTACTTTCTTTGCTCCTCGTATCTTGAGACCTTTTGCAATAGATGTTCAGATGTCATTGCAGCGGTGCGATAGTTAAACCAAATCTGGCTCATTAAACAGATGATATGTCAGTGTGTTAGGGATTGTGTGGCGTGTAAAGATTAACACTTGTTCACTTCTGTTCAGCTTTTAATATCCATCATTCTTCTGGTGCGCACCGGGTTCTCTGCTTCTCACGAGTTCCTGTAGCTGCTTCTCAGACAACGCTTGGTCTCTTCATAAGTGATTCTTGTATCAGCTTGAGGGAGCTTTCCACAGTTCTTTACCAGTCTACCAGCTTCTTCATTGCCCGGGATATTGCAATGCAATGGGATCTATTGTTTCACAACTACTTTGAACTGCTGACATAGTTTATGGAGAAATACTCTTAGGTAATCCCGTCTAATTTTTGTATAGTTAAAAATCTAACACATGTTTGTGAATATACGTATATATTTAAAAGGTCTGATTTACTGGGCGCGTTAGAAACCAAACAAATCAGAGGTTGCTACAAGAGGGTACCAACACAATATTAGGGATGTTACTTTACCCGTAAGTAGTAATACTTTTACTAATAATATTACAGGACGGGAGAAATCTTAGGTTAAATGCATTCGAAGCTTCAGGTTGGCCTAAGTTTAGCTGTTTAAACTATGCATAACAGAAAATGCAAGTAGTAACCAAAAAGATTATTATATAGATATGTTAAGCCTAATTCCAAGTATAATGTAAGCTTTAAATGACTAAAATCGCATCAGGAATAACGAAGATAATAAAAAAAGTAGTTTTCCTACATTGTACAAAAGGCCAAACGGTACCTATTTTTTCTGATAGTTATTGCATTCCTCGGGGATTCCATCTCTTACACTAAACACCATAAAGATGAGAAAGGAAATGAAAAGAAAGAAAACAGAAGCGAAGTCCCCCAGGTTAAAGCAACTATATAGCGAACAGTACAGTCAACTGGACAGGGAAGTTAAACGCCAAACCCGAGCCAACAAAAGGAATTTCCTAGACGATCTTGCAAAACAGGCAGAAGAGGCAGCACTGAGAAATGAACAAAGCACAGTATACAAAATAACTAAATTCATCAGCGGAAAACAAGGTGCAAACAATATTACATTAGTAAGAGATAAGCAAGGAAATCTCATCAAGACAGCAGAGGGACAGGAAACAAGATGGGCAGAGCACTTCAGAGAAACTCTGAACAAGGAAATACCAGAGACACAATTGAATGTTCCCGAGGCTGAAAACGATCTAGATGTAAATACAGACATTCCACGAAAAGAAGAAATCATCACAGCAATCAAAGGGTTAAAAAACGGTAAAGCTCCGGGCCATGATAACTTAAATGCAGAGCTATTTAAGACAGACCCTGAGCTAGCAGCAGAACTATTAGAACCACTATTTGCACAAGTGTGGAAAACGGGGACAACACCATCAGAGTGGAACAAAGGAATAATTGTCAAATTGCCCAAGAAGGGAGATCTTTCAGACTGCAATAATTGGAGAGGAATCACTCTTCTCTCAGTTCCCAGCAAAATACTAGGCAGGATAATTATACAGAGAATTTCAAAGGCAGTAGACTACAAACTGAGGAAAGAACAAGGAGGATTTAGAAAGAACGGAAGATGTGTAGACCATATATTCACTGTCAGGAACATTATAGAGCAGTGCTCAGAATGGCAAAGACAGCTTTACATAAATTTTTTTGATTTTGAAAAGGCTTTTGACAGCATACATAGGGACAGTTTATGGAAAATACTGAGGGCTTATGGAATTCCAAGCTGCATAGTTTCAATCATAAAAAGCCTCTATGCCAACTTTACGTGTAGTGTTGGGCAGAGCAACCTAACCTTCGAGGTGAAGACAGGAGTACGACAGGGATGCCCCTTATCAACCACTCTATTTTTAACAGTCATAGACTGGCTGATGAAAGCGAAAGAGAGGCCGACCAAAAACCACCTGGCGGAGGACTGTGGAGGCTGAGATGCAAAGAATGAACCAGAGTTGGGGCACTGTACGAAGGATGGCCACCGACCGTGCAAAGTGGAATCAATTTGTTGTTGCCCTACAAGACGCCACTAGGCGTGATGGCCACTGACTGCTTTGACGGTCGGTGGTTAAGGATCGAAGAAGAAGAAGAAGTATAGAAGAAGTACCACTTGAAAGACGGTACCAACACAATATTAGGGATGTTACCTTACCCGTAAGTAGTAATACTTTTACTAATAATATTATAGGACGGGAGAAATCTTAGGTTAAATGCATTCGAAGCTTCAGGTTGGCCTAAGTTTAGCTGTTTAAACTATGCATAACAGAAAATGCAAGTAGTAACCAAAAAGATTATTATATAGATATGTTAAGCCTAATTCCAAGTATAATGTAAGCTTTAAATGACTAAAATCGCATCAGGAATAACGAAGATAATAAAAAAGTAGTTTTCCTACATTGTACAAAAGGCCAAACGGTACCCATTTTTTCTGATAGTTATTGCATTCCTCGGGGATTCCATCTCTTACGTCCGAGGTCAGACTATAAATAGTCTTGCCTAACAAACTCCGGTCAGTCACGATTTGAAAACACAGAAGGCGGGGAAAAGAAGAGCATATGTTTATGCCAGCGTTTGCCTTCTGCACTTGTTAGCAGACCTTAATCAACCCTTGAGGGCCTGTCTGTGCGTGTGCCTGAGGGTAAGAACGAATCTCTCTCTCTCTCTCTCTCTATATATATATATATATATATATATATATATATATATGTGTGTGTGTGTGTGTGTGTGTGTATGTATATATTTATGTGTAATTATAATGATTAATCCATCAGTGTGTTAGAAAGTGTGTAGAGTGTGTAAAGAAAATATTCCAGGACGAGTGTGTTGTCGGTGGAAATATAAGCATGTGTTAACCTTTAGTGGAAAAGCCAGCCTTGTAAAATGTCTATAATATTGTGAATGATGGCGGAAGGACGACTGTAGGTTTGTTAATGTATTTAAAGAAGTATTTCTTGAATGGAATGAGACACCTACCAGAATCATAAAGAAGGATGAAAGGGATTGATTTACAGTATCGTTTGACATATTACTTAATAGTTTTACACACAACCAATTTATTGTATGGAGGCGAATCATGGGAAAATACTTATAGTTAAGAAAGTAGAAGTAAATTGTGATCACTTTGAACTAAAATGATTGTTGATACTATACTATACCTTGAACATCTGCTAGCACGCTTATCTGAATATGTCTATCGTCCCCATCTGTGTCATAAGAGGGATTTACTTACTTACTTAGTCGATCCCCTTCTACCGTGAAGTGTAGAGGTTTGGAAGAGAGAGCGCCAGACTATCCTATCGGCTGTCTTCTTCCTGGCCTGGTTCCATTCTAGTCCTCGGTCCTTCAAAGATTGTCTAATGTTGTCCTCCCAGCGTACTCTGGGTCGTCCTCGGGGTCTGGATCCTTGGCTCTTTGTTTCCCATACTTGTCGTGGTAGCCGATCTTCTCCCATTCTGTAGACATGGCCAAACAATCTTAATTGGGACTGTTCTACTTGGGTCTGCAGGGGGTAGGATTTAAGGCCTTGACGTATCGTCCGGTTGCGTACCATGTCTGTTCTTGTTACTTCAACCACCTTCCTCAGATACCTCATTTCTGAGGTTTGGATCTGGCTTTTATGGGTTGTAGTCATTGCCCATGACTCGCATCCATATGTCAAGACTGGGACATAGGTGGAGCGGTATACAGCCATCTTCGTTTTCTTACCAACCTCTCTCTTGCTGAGGAATCCTCGATTTATGGCCTGAAAAAATCTCCCAGCTGTTGCTTTTCGAGTGGCCAACTCTTCTTTGATGCCTCCCGTTCGGTCTATAATAGCTCCGAGGTATTTAAAGTGGTCGACCTGCTCCAGGACCTGTTCTCTCAGCCTAATCTGATGTCTTCTTTCTTCTCGTGATATCACCATGGATTTTGTTTTAGAGCTGCTTATGACCATCCCTCTCTTCTCCAGCTCTTCCTTCCAGACTTGCAGGTTGGATTGGAGATGTGCCTCTGATTTAGCAATCAGGGCAACATCATCAGCAAATGCCAGCTCTGAAATACAGACCTGTCTCATCTTCCAGTACCCCACTGAATACTTTCTTGTTCTCTCCTTACATGCCTTGATGACATCGTCCGTAAGGAGTATGAAGAGGTAAGGTGATAGGATATCACCTTGTCTTACACCAGTGGTGGTCCTGAACTCTTCTGACTTATGGTTTGCTGTCCTCACATAATTTCTGCAAGACTTGTAGAAGCTCTGTATAGCATGAATCAGAGGTGCTGGAATATTCTTTCTTGCCAAACAGTCCCAAAGTTTGCTCCAGGGGACCCTGTCAAACGCCTTTTCCAGATCTATGAAACAAAGATGGATCTCACTCTTATACTCAAGGGCCTTTTCACTCAGCTGTCTGAGTGTGAAGATTAGGTCTTGAGTACTTCAGTTTGCTCGGAATCCGCACTGGACCTCATCCAATTGTGGCTCAGCTAGGCGTCGGAGTCTCTGGTCTAGGATTCTGGTATAGATTTTACCAGGGACATTGAGAAGGGATATGCCTCTATGATTTCCACACTGTCGATTGTCATCCTTTTTGAAAATTGGTGTTATGATGGCAATCACCCAATCCTTTGGTATGGTCTTGTTGTACCACGCTGCCTGTAAAACCCTTAAGAGTAATAGGTCGCCTGATGTTCTATAAGAGGGATATGGATAGACAAATACAGGGATTGCGTTTGAATTCATTGCAGGTTTAATCCTTTAACCAAAAGTTTCCAAATAATAAGAGGCTTCTCTTACTAACATTGCAACGAATGCAGTGCCAGTCTGTGATAGCAGGCCAGTCATAATGTTTGTAGCTACTGGAACGATTTCATCTGAATATGATATCCAGCATCTAAGGGAGCCATCTGCAGTGACTCAGATAAGTTGCTTAAGGCAACTGTGCAGCTTATCCATACTCACCAAAGACATATGTGCATCCAGTTTGTGATGACCATAATAGGATAGAGTTTCTATCAACTTATAATAATAATAATTCTTCAAGTGAATGATCAAGCAAGCTAATTTGGTCTACAAGATGATAGACATTTTGACCCAAGTGCAAAACATTTGTTGAACTGTTTTATTTATTTACTGTTGTAAAATATTTGAGTTTAAAACTTTTCAAACAGAAAAGAGTAACTGTTTAATTAAATTGTAAATATTCACCAGCAGACTTTCTTAAATTCTTTAAGTTGAATTACAGTTCTTGTTGGTGAATTTAGTTATATAATTACCCCTAGCAGAGTCAATAACAATATTAAATACCATAATCACAGAGGCGGATCAGGAGAGGTAGCAGTTAGGGACTCAGAGTACTACATCACCATCTTCTCTGAGAACTTACATAGCTTGACCCTACCTTTGTGTCTATACACCCTTACTCTCTTCAGAGAAGGGGGTATTACTGATAAGACCAGACTCTTTATCTGGCACTATCATGGTATCATCTGATACACCTTTATATCCAGGATATCTTCCTAATTTTTAATAGCATCTGAACCTCTCGCGACAACAAGTGACAAGTGAACAAGTGACAAGTGAACAGGTGACAAGTGAACAAGTGACAAGTGACAAGTGAACAAGTGACAAGTGACAAGTGAACAATTGACAAGGGAACAAGAAATGAGAAGAAGACACTGGCGATGGATGGGACACACCTTGAGGACACACCTGTTGATAGCATTACAAGGCAGTTCTTGTTCTGGAACGCCCAGGGTAATAGAGGTAGACGTAGACAAAAGAATCCACAGAGAAAAGAACTGGAGAAAGATTGAAGGAGATGAACAAGACACAAAAATACCTTGATGTGATGGCACAGGACAGGAAGACTTAGCACCAACGATCGTCTTAATATTCCAGTTTTAATAATATTTGAACTATATTATTGTACCAACGGGCTGATCACCCGTTTGCCAGTCACTTCGATTACGGAAACAACAGCAAATGGATTGATTTGCCGTTGCCCTAAAGACGCCAATAGGCGTGATGGGAAACAATGGCAAAGAAAACCTATCTGCTGTTGCCCTAAGACGCCACTAGGCGTAATGGCCACTGACTGCTTTGACGGTCGGTGGCTAAGGACGGAAGAAGAAGAAGAAGATATTATTGTATTTTTTACGCGATCAAATGTTCTACATAAATGTCTACTCAATTGACGCATTTGTTTCCCTTGACTATAATTTGTTCCCTCTCGATGCCAAGGGAAACAATCACATTAATAAAAGCACTTCCTACTTACTTAGTCATACCTCTTCTACAGTGAGGTGAAGAGATTGGGAGGAGAGAGCGCCATACTATCCTATCGGCTGTCTTCCTCATGGCCTGGTTCCATCCTAGTCCTCTGTCCTTCAGACGTTGCCTAATGTTGTCCTGTCAGTGGACCAGTTAATATAGACAGTTTTATAACATTTTATAACGGTCATTTCAATATTCATATAAAAATATACTAATTTATAAATACATTTTTTCAGATTTAATTTTTAAAGTATAGTGCAAATGATTCTGACCGACTTACATATTTAAATTGGTCTTATTAAACATTAGAGACGTCGTGACAATTTGGAGCAGTCCATTGTTTCACACATCACAATCAAATTTCTTATTCTCCTTCGTCCTCGTTCGCCGTCATGCCCACGTGACAGTGTATTAAAATAAGTTGTTGTTCTTTTCATCAAGGTATGTCGTTTGGCCATCGTTAAACTATGTTTGTTAATGACTTTATTAAAAGCTGTTCTCCCATCTTGGGTTCAGACGATCCCTTGTTCCGAACTAGATCATTAGCTATTAAAGGCTTATGAGTGTAGCTGCCTCGGTTATACTGACGGGAACCACGACTGTAAGAGTACGTGACTCCTTGGTGCAGGCTTCCTGCCAGGGAATCAGATGCCATGGTCGTTCTATGCTCCGTAAGGAGCAGATATTAAAATTATGATGATGAATTTACAGCTTTATTACACACGTTTATTATTTACGTGTTCCATATTAACGTCGGCGTCTGTGGCCTAATGGATATGAACGCAGTTTCATAATCCAGATATACCAGGTTCGAAACCTGCCGCAGGCGGTTTGGTAGCAGATCGCTTTGTGTGGATTTTTAACAATGGTATAAGCGCCGTACCGTTCAGAAAGCAATGGCAAACTACTGAATGAAAAAAATTGCCTAGAAAAATCACAAACAGCCAATAAAAGCTGGGGTTGATTGCCACGTCCTGTAAAGGATAAGCAACTAACTTCCATATTAACAGGTTTATTACACACGTTTATTATTTACGTGTTCCATATTAACAGGTTTATTACACACGTTTATTATTTACGTGTTCCATATTAACAGGTTTATTACACACGTTTATTATTTACGTGTTCCATATTAACAGCTTTATTACACACGTTTATTATTTACGTTTTCCATATCAACAGCTTTATTACACGCGTTCATTATTTACGTTTTCCATGTAAACAGCTTTATTACACACGTTTATTATTTACGTTTTCCATATCAACAGCTTTATTACACACGTTTATTCTTTACGTTTTCCATATCAACAGCTTTATTACACACGTTTATTGTTTACGTTTTCCTTATCAACAGCTTTATTACACACGATTATTATTTATGTTTTCCATGTGAACAGGTTTTGCAAGAACGACTGCAACCATGGTAACGAATAAAAGCGTCTTGTGATCAGCTGATCGATTCAATAAAAACTTGAACCTGAAACGAAAGATTGTGTTGTGGTAGTTGTATAATTGTGGCGTTAATATTATCGATATTGTTATTCCCACATATTTAGGTTATCCTGACTGTAGACAAATACGGGGTCTCTCTCGTATTTCTCGTATATGAATGTAATTAACATTCATACGCTTGGACATTTGCTGAGGGAGACTGAGCACCTATGGGTTTGCGCGGAGTGCAGTGATGTCGATTCTGATCAACGACAATAACAATATGAATGTATGTAAACTTTGACCTGTGTAGTTCCAAGGGCCTCTGAAGATACACAAGGGGAATAAGGAATATTGGACACTCAAGAATGTCGTACAAGACAAATAATGTGAGGCTCTGCGTGGGGCTGTAGACTTCATCATGTCAAACAGATTGATGTCATACAAGACAAATGATGTGGGGCTGGAGACTTCATCATGTCAAAGAAATTGATGTCGTACAAGACAAATAATGTGGGGCTGGAGACTTCATCATGTCAAACAGATTGATGTCGTACAAGACAAATAATGTGAGGCACTGCGTGGGGCTGTAGACTTCATCATGTCAAACAGATTGATGTCGTACAATTTATTGAATTGCGTACTATGTCAAAAGTAATTAATGATTTGTTTAAATTTACTGGCTGCACCAATGCACATCAGCAGAGACTTTAGTAATAGATAGGGAAGTCCCCTGACGTTAGCAATGATTCTCAAAATACTAGCAAGGTAAAAGAAACTCCTTCAATAAGCTAGTGATTACTAGCTACAATAGACTGAGAGCCCTTCCAATGAACTTAAATCATAAACTAGTATAGTCAGCAGAATTTAATAAAATAATGTATCTTTCAACACGTACAGAATGGCGTGACAATTGGTCACCAAAAATGTAAAACAAAAGCACTAAGCTAATGGGATAGGAGGAGACGGCTAGCAAGACTTGGACCGAAGCGGTCATAGATGCTCTGGGTAGTGATAGCTGTTTAGACCACCAAGCTTACAAAATTTTTGAGAGAGCATCCAGAGACCTTTTTCCAAGAGACTCAACCTTACTACAACTCACCCTCTGTGTTCGACGCCCGTGGGTTTCATTTTTTAGGAGTGGTAACAGTGTCTATATTTGAAAAGTCGTGACAGTTTAAACAGAACGTTTACAAGAACATTGCCACATTAAATGAATCATTTCTTGTCGACTAGTCGTAGACTCGTAGTACCCAGAGATTCTAAACGTCAGAAGAAAGACAACCATTTCATATTAGATAGAAAGAGCAAAGCAGACAATGAGCCTCCCTTTAAACAGATTATATACTTTTCATGAGACCAGTATTATGACACAGGAGAGAATCATTCCAGATTGAGACTATGTGTTGGAAACTGTAACAACAAAACAACAACTCGCCCCATGTTAATTGATGTAACCCTCGACTAGAGAGGAATACTGGATAGAATATCAGTTTGAAACATTGTTACGTTGATATAAAGGACAGTTTTGTAACAGAAAGAAGAGAAGGTGCAGAGTAAACTGCACATAATAAACATATAATAGATTCATTGTTTTGGAGTGACATCATCATCCATATCATTTGTTGTGAAGTCCAGCCATGAGTTGTCGTTCCAAGTTCCAGTTTCCGGACTGAACTTACCTGGATTGTGGAATAACACACAACGCTAGAAACAATATTTCAAAAGTGTAGTTTGACAATTCTGAGCATATGAACTACAGTCACACCAAACAAACAGATATTACTAAACAAGAAGTGGCACTGCCACAGTTATTTTAGTGCGCATGTCCATATCAAGACGCCATTAGATATATTGATGACATAGCAGAAAACCACACAAAGAATCTTAACACCGAAAAACTGAGAACATCTTTGGCGAGTGTGAACTTAAAGATATCTGATATAAACTGGTGTTCACAGTTATGTGAAAGCGAATATTTCTGAAACTGGCTGATAAAAACTGGTGTTCCCAATTATGTAAAAGTGAACATTGTAACGATATTCAAAATACAATAGCTAAATTAAATAATATTATAGTGCATAAGTCAAAAATAAGATAGAAAATAAAATTTGAGTCCAGCGTCTTCTTCCCCACGCCAGCCGGTATGCGGGTTTTGATAAACCTAATAGCCAAATGAAGGGTACTGTCTTTTCAAATTCGTCCTTGAGATTAAATGTAACACTTTTGCAAGTTCAAGACGACAGAGTGATAGAATAAAAGAAAAAGAGGGGAGGGAATGGAAAGACAGAACCTAGGGTACGCCGTCTCGCGTTGATTTCAAAAAGCCAACTCGAGCGACATAGCCTTGGGCGATTTTCAAATTACGATACAAAAACTAAAAAATGTTCGTCAATTTGGTCACGCAGACAGCCTTAGCTCTTATAAAAAATGACGTAATTCTAACGGACTACGGACGATTCTCGTTTTTAGTTTGAAAATAGTTGTAAGAAGAATTGAACAGGTGGCAGTTTCTAGATTTGAACGACTAACATAGAAAAAAATATGGAATTTTGAACCATAATACATAGGGCCATAAAAATTATATATTCGGATGCCTTATGATTTCATGATATGGTGTCAGTTACGCACTAGTACAATAAATAACCAAGATATTGGCAAAAATACTATGTATTGTAAGACGGACTGACGAAAACAAAAATCATGCCTGCTTATTTTTTTCATAGCATGTTTTGAAAAAAGCTTTTGGGGAAATAAGGACTAAAAGGTACCTGTAATTTGATTGGCAGTAGTTTAAAGGAAGGCGCGATAGGATTGGTTGACCTAAAACTTAAAATATATTTGCAGTAGTAAACATAGTAGTTTGAGAGTTTATTTTTTTTAAAGTTTGATTCAAAATAAATGAGTTCATGGTCCCATTGACCCATACATTATATATTATCGGAAACGTAGACTGCTCGTTGCCATTTTGAAAAAAAATTTCTGATGAACAAGGAGCGATGAGAGCAGGCTGGTGCTTTTCAAACCTATAGAAAGCAGTCTGGACAAGGCAGATCTAAAGTGTGCCATAAATTGTTTGCCAGTCATCGTTCGCTTGTGTATATTTCATTGAAATTTGTGGTAAGATTGATTTTATTAACCTTTTATTTAAGATAAAGTTTGAATGTGACATACTGCAATACGACTGTAAGTAAGTGGGTCCATGGCAGACTTAGGCAGAGCCTAGAGATTGATCCATCATATGATAGACTATCAGAGAGGTGTAGTACTACAAGATTATATATGATTGTCATCAAGGAGCATAACACCTATCCTATGGTATGGAAAAAGATTACTGCTGGAATTTCAGAGGCGTTGTAACCATTAGGGGAGAGGAATACTGGTATACAGTGTCACCTAAAAATATAATGGTAAAATAAGTTGTCATAAAGAGCTGACCCTATTTGTTTGTTTGTACTGTGCCTGTAATTAATTGTGGAATATTATTGTATACTTGTTATAAAGAAGGACGCATAACCTTCTTATTTCAGGGTTTTTTGGTACTGACATTAACGTAGTACCAGGCTCGTGGAAACTGTTAGATTCCTGACACTGTGTTGCGCTAAACTTGTCGCAACTTATTCTGAATATATATTCTGACCATGCATTCTGACTATAGTTAATTTTGTAATGCATGGGAAGTAACTCATGGAATTGTAGTCACTTCTTATTTCTACTAGTTGTCTAATCGTGTGACAATAGTCTGATAGTATAGTTGCCGATAGTTTGTGTGAACGTGTTTCAAGATTCATTTCCTTTTTAGGTTCGAATCTTTAGTCGAACATCGTAGAACATTCTTCGTTTCGTAAATTAGCTGAGTTGTATTCGATTCGGGTGTTCTGCGCATGTCTTTGTTTGTGGCAGTGTTTGAATGATTTCCGCCCAGGTCAGTCTGGGCAGAAATGCTGGTAAGGCGAGACGTAGCGGTGTGCTAGCGTCTTCGCTTATATTATTCAGGAAGGAGTCCTCATCATTGTTGTTCCTTTTTTTGAGATGATATATCTCTATGTTATTCCAAATGCCTGGAGGCCTTTGTGATTTATGTGATTTAATTCCTGATGAACAGGTAACTGAATATTTTTGCTGAGTAACTTTATCGCCATCTTGTGATGTTGACTTTTGCCTAGCCTGCCTCGTTATAGAGTCTATGATATGACAAGTTTGCTCAGCTCACGATCCACTTATATTGTTACTGCATCGATGGATGCATGTCCTAACAGCTATCTGCCTGCTAAACTTTACTGCTTGTTTCCAGATTTGATATCTTGGATAACTAAAGGAATTTGGAGGATTTTTGAGTACATTATTGATACGCTTCAGAAGACGTTCCTGTCTTGCTGAGGTTAGGTTTAGGAGAGAGGATTTGATCTCCTATCATATTGATATCTTCCAGCTGTTATAGAAAGGGATGGAGATTTCCGCCTGAATACATTTACAGCCCTATGATGTACTGATATGCACGTAATTCATCTTTACTGTGATGCTGTCTACCGTCCATTGCTGTACTGACTATGTTGCTGTAACAATGACTGTTTGATTGTACCTATGATGTACCTACCTTCGCGTATACATTTTGTCATGTGGTGTCCACAATAAATCATACAAGAAAACGTCACTAGCTGTTGCAAATCTCATTGACTTTACCCATCGTGAGTTAATGTGACGTCCTGGTGTGGATTGCCCTGTTTGTGATAATAACTGTTTGAATACACATCTGCATCTTACACAAACCAGACTACCGACACCATACTACGTCTTCAACGCCATTCAACATTATGACGTTCAACAAAATGGTAGTCAACAATTGATTAGAAAAACAAGCTGAAGCTGAAGAAAGGAAGTTACAAAGAGAGTTTGATGAGAGAAAAGCAAAATAGGAGCATGAAGAAAAACTCTTAGCTTTGGAAGTTGAGAAATTAAAGGTGATGAACATGGGTAATGCTAATGATGCAAATAAGGTCTCAGATAAGACTAATGCAAGCACTTTCAAGCTTAATCTACCACCATTCAATGCTGCCATCGACGATATTACATTCTATCTGGACAGATTTGAAACTTCATGTAAAGTTCATAACATAGATAAATCACTGCAGGTTTATCATTTGTCCAAGATACTTAGAGGTGATGCTTTGAGTATGTTAAGTATGGTAGATGAGCCTGACAAGAACAACTATGATGTTGTCAGGGCTATATTGTTAAAGAAATACCAACTTGACGAAGACGACTATCGTCTTCAATTTAAAAATATGTTGCCAGAAACTGGAATGCAATTCTCTGAATTCACTTCAAAGATACGTCTTACTTTTTCACGTTGGGTGGAGCTGTCTAAGATAGAAAAAACTTATGAAGGACTTATAGACTTAATACTTAGAGACAAAGTCATGTCTTCTGTCAATGAGTCTTTCCTTGCTTTCCTTCATGAACGTAAACCTAAAACAATAAAAGAAATGGAAGATTTCTGTAGCCAGTATATAACTGCGCATCCTCACGTAACCATTGGTAACGCTAAAGTAAAAGAAGGTCTGCCAGTTGCTTCGGCAGCACCTTATGGTCAAAACTCTAGTCATAGATTCCAACAAAATTTTGATAGGAAAAGTAACCGTAGTTACGGTCAAAATTATGGAAATCAATTTCAGGGTGATTCTTCTTCGAAGAATTGGAGACGAGCTGACAGTCCTCGTTACTTCCAACCTAATAATTTTAGGCATTTCAGAAGAGGATATGGTAACAGAGGCTTTTCCTCGCGTAGACCTCAAAACCAAACAAATAGATGTTCACATCAATGTGGACATGACAATAATCATGGAAACTGTAGTTCAAAACAGGATAACAGTTATAATAGAGACAATAATAACTACAGAGATAATAGCAACAGTGATAACTTCAGAGGTAATAGTAGTCGCGGTAGATCTCAATACAAAAAAAAGAGATATCAGCAGGCTAACTCGGTTCAACAAGAATCTCAGGGAGCCTGTAATCAGGTTTCTGATAATAAAAACTCTGACGCTGTCACTTGTTCTTCTTTTGACTTTGGGAGAGCAAACAAGTGCCCCCAATGCAGTACTTTGTTCGAACCAACTACAATATCGACTTTGAGTTGTGGTCACCCTCTCCCCGCTCTTCCTGCTTCGGTTGCACATGACGGGAGAGGTTCTCTAATCCTACATAAGGGTTTTGTTAATAATACTCCGGTCTCACTACTTTTCGATTCCGGATGCACCACTATTGGTGTTAGACAATCGCTTGTAGAACCATCCTGTGCGACAGGAAGGGTTATCAAATGTGTCACATTTGGCGGCACTCTAGAGAAATATCCTACTGCTGTAATTCACATTGCCACTCCTTTCTTTACGGGAGATGTGCATGCCTGTCTCTTACCTAATCCTATTGCTTCTTTCTTCTTCTTCGATCCTTAACCACCGACCGTCAAAGCAGTCAGTGGCCATCACGCCTAGTGACGTCTTGTAGGGCAACAACAAATTGATTCCACTTTGCACGGTCGGTGGCCATCCTTCGTACAGTGCCCCAACTCTGGTTCATTCTTTGCATCTCAGCCTCCACAGTCCTCCGCCAAGTTGTTTTTGGTCGGCCTCTCTTTCGCTTTCCTTCAGGGGTCCAAAGCATAGCTGTTCTTGTGATGGCATCGGGGTCTCTTCTGAGGACATGACCAACCCAGCTCCAGCGTCTGCCAGCTATGATGGTATGCATGTCCTCTTGCTTGCTACGAGTAAGCAGATCTTGGTTGGTGATGGTATTCGGCCAAAAGATTCGGTGAATTTTTCTTAGGCATGTTGTGTGAAAAGAGGACAATTTTGACATTTCCTTCTCTGTGACTCTCCAGCATTCCGCACCATAGAGAAGCACAGAAAGCACGCAACTCTGGTATAATCTTAATTTTGTGCTTGTGCTGTATTGGGAGGACTTCCAGATGTTATTTAGGCTAAAGAAGGCTGTTCTTGCCTTATTCATTCTGATGTTGATGTCTTTGCCTGCCCCACCGTCTGGTGTTACTATGCTTCCTAGGTATGTGAAGGTATCTGTCTGTACCAGTTGCTGATTCCTTACTGATATGGGCTCAGGGTTGCTCACATTGAGCGTCATGACCTCAGATTTCTTTAAATTGATGTTCAAGCCCACCTGCTGGCTAAATTTATTAAGTCTATCCGTTTTTTTCCTGGATGTGTTGATGTGAATGTGCCAGCAGTGCAATGTCATCTGCATATTCCAGATCTTCCAATGTTGAAAATGTAGTCCATCTTATTCCTCTTGGACTGCCCTCTGTTGTCTGGCGCATCACCCAGTCTATGACTGTTAAAAATAGAGTGGTTGATAAGGGGCATCCCTGTCGTACTCCTGTCTTCACCTCGAAGGTTAGGTTGCTCTGCCCAACACTACACGTAAAGTTGGCATAGAGGCTTTTTATGATTGACACAATGCAGCTTGGAATTCCATAAGCCCTCAGTATTTTCCATAAACTGTCCCTATGTATGCTGTCAAAAGCCTTTTCAAAATCAACAAAATTTATGTAAAGCTGTCTTTGCCATTCTGAGCACTGCTCTATAATGTTCCTGAGAGTGAATATATGGTCTACACATCTTCTGTTCTTTCTAAATCCTGCTTGTTCTTTCCTCAGTTTGTAGTCTACTGCCTTTGAAATTCTCTGTATAATTATCCTGCCTAGTATTTTGCTGGGAACTGAGAGAAGAGTGATCCCTCTCCAATTATTGCAGTCTGAAAGATCTCCCTTCTTGGGCAATTTGACAATTATTCCTTTGTTCCACTCTGATGGTGTTGTCCCCGTTTTCCACACTTGTGCAAATAGTGGTTCTAATAGTTCTGCTGCTAGCTCAGGGTCTGTCTTAAATAGCCCGGAGCTTTACCGTTCTTTAACCCTTTGATTGCTGTGATGATTTCTTCTTTTCGTGGAATGTCTGTATTTACATCTAGATCGTTTTCAGCCTCAGGAACATTCAATTGTGTCTCTGGTATTTCCTTGTTCAGAGTTTCTCTGAAGTGCTCTGCCCATCTTGTTTCCTGTCCCTCTGCTGTCTTGATGAGATTTCCTTGCTTATCTCTTACTAATGTAATATTGTTTGCACCTTGTTTTCCGCTGATGAATTTAGTTATTTTGTATACTGTGCTTTGTTCATTTCTCAGTGCTGCCTCTTCTGCCTGTTTTGCAAGATCGTCTAGGAAATTCCTTTTGTTGGCTCGGGTTTGGCGTTTAACTTCCCTGTCCAGTTGACTGTACTGTTCGCTATATAGTTGCTTTAACCTGGGGGACTTCGCTTCTGTTTTCTTTCTTTTCATTTCCTTTCTCATCTTTATGGTGTTTAGTGTTTCTGGTGTTATCCAGTCTTGCTTCTTCCTTTCCTGGAATCCTAAGCATGATTTGCTACTTTCTTTATATATTGTTGAAATGGTGTTAAAATTCTTGTCTATATCATCAATCAATGTCTTTTCCTGGCTTTTGGCAAATTGATATCGTTTCTTAATGTCGGCCGCAAAAGCTTTTCTGGTAAGGGGGTCCTTCAATTTGCTGATGTCAAACCTTTCCTGTGTAGTTACAGTTGGTCCAGCCCTTCTTAGTTTCACTTTCAGTTTTGCAACTACTAAATGGTGATCACTTCCCACATCTGCACCTCTTCTTACCTTCACATCTTGTAATGCATGTCTCCATCTACCGTTAACCATGATGTGGTCTATCTGGTTTCTGTCCCGACCATTTGGGGATTCCCATGTTAACTTGTGAATTTCCTTATGTGGGAAAAGTGTTCCTCCAATGACCAGGTTGTTAATGCTACAGAAACTTATTAGCTTATCCCCATTTTCGTTTGCTATTCCGCTGCTGCATTTCCCCATTGTTCTTTCATTATATGTATTGTGTGTACCAACTTTCGCATTGAGGTCTCCCATTACTATAACAAGATCATATCTAGGTGTGTCCTCCATTTCTTTCTGCAGTTGTTGATAGAATTCATCCTTGACCTCCTCATCGCTATCATTCGTTGGTGCGTAGCATTGTATTATTGTAGTGTTGGTGAATCTCCCTCTCAATCTCAATCGTATCAGTCTGTTGTTGATGGGTTTCCATTCCAGTAATGTCCTTTCTATCCCTTTCTGTAGAATAATGGCTACGCCTTCACTGTGCTGTCCATCCTCTCTTCCAGAGTAAAGTACTGTTTCTCCTGTTGCTGTTTTAACTTTTCCTGCTCCTGTCCATCTGCTCTCGCTTATCCCCAGGATGTGTAACCTATAGTTTCTCATTTCTGCCGTGACCTGTCTTAGTTTACCTGTCTCGTACATTGTCCTGACATTCCAAAATCCTATTCTTGTATCCTGTTTTGCGGTCAGGACATCCGTTTTCATGTCAGTGGCTTCCTTTCGGCTTTCACCACTGACGGTCATACGAGCCACAGACTCCGAATGTCCATCCCGCAGCAAAGTTTGTTCATTTGATGTTGTTTCCGTAACTTCATTGGTTTTTTTTACATAGACAGGGGTGTCAGCCCTATGCTAAAACCCCCAGCCTGGAGGACCAGGGTACCAGCTTTTGTCTGACCCCTACCCACACAGACCAGTCCAGCTTGGTTGAACCTACCAGGAGTAAAACTCCCACTGGCATAACTCTGGGGATTGTCAGGGTACGCAAGCTGCCATACCGCTACAAGGTATAGGTACCATTGATGGCAGAATCCTATTGCGGACCTTATTATTGGTCGTATCCACGGAGTAAGGGAATGTACCCCACAGCAGATTGCTGCTTGGGAAGATGATAATATGCAAGCTACCAATGCAGTGGTTACAAGAGCACAAGCTCTACAAACACCACAAACTTCGTTGAATAATGATAATGAAGTTCATAGCCAAGATAGTACCTTGGTTATTTCTCGTGACTCGTTCATAAAATTACAAGAAGAAGATCCGACGCTAAAAAAATTCTTCATTCTTGCGAAGGAAGGTGATCCAAATAAGGATACACAAAGAAAATCTTGGATAGAAATGAAAAACGGCGTACTTGTACGTATGGTACAAGACTCGGCTACGTCAGCACATTCGCAAATTCTTGTTCCCAAGAGTATGAGAGTGCAAATATTGCAACATGCTCATGACTCGCAATGTGCTGGACACATGGGATTTTCCCGTACAAAGTCGAGAGTCCTTGTGGCTTTCTTTTGGCCCTTTGTTAACAAGGACATTCGTATATACTGCCGATCATGTCTGGTATGTCAGGAGGTCAAATCTAGAGGACCACGACATGCTGCGCCTATCCAGGCTGCTGACATCCCTATTCGGCCATTTCAGAAAATGGCCATAGATATTATTGGCCCTTTTAAGATAAAGTCGGCCAGAGGACATCAGTTTATCCTTACATGTGTCGATATGTGCACACGTTGGCCAGAGGCTATCTCTCTAAAGAGCATATCTACTACAGATATCGCAGATGCTCTTTGGCTGATATTTTCTCGCTTGGGGTTCCCCAGAGAAATACTGTCAGACCATGGCACTCAACTCATATCTGATACTATGTCTCAAGTAATGTCTACCTTACACATTAAAAGATCTCTCAGTAGCATCTATCATCCTATGTCTAATGGGTTAGTTGAGCGTCTGAAT
This sequence comes from Oreohelix idahoensis, assembly GCA_024509875.1. Lineage (NCBI taxonomy): Eukaryota > Metazoa > Mollusca > Gastropoda > Stylommatophora > Oreohelicidae > Oreohelix > Oreohelix idahoensis. The sequence continues at coordinate 150,879 of JAMPIV010016072.1, read as the reverse complement.
AGAACGCTCAAGACTTTACTTGGTAAGATAACTGAAGATCATCCTCAAGATTGGGACAGGGTTTTACCCGCGGCTCTCTTTGCCTATAGAGAGGTCCCAAACTAACACACACAGGATTTTCTCCCTTTGAACTTGTCTTTGGCGCGCGTCCACGCGCGGCCCTATGTCTTTGTTACACGATCTCATCACTGCCGATGATATTAGTGATGACACTCAATCCTCATATGAGTATGTCATTGCTCTTAGGCAAAAGATCATTGAGGCATGCAAACTAGCAACTGCTTCATCAGAAATTGCTAAAGAAAAAGCAAGGCAGTTTGCTAACAAGAACAGATGTCTACGACAACTTTGTCCAGGTGACAAAGCATTCGTCCTACTCCCCAGTAGGGAAAATAGACTTCTGATTGCATGGAAAGGTCCATATGCAATAGTCTCACGAATTTCCGATGTTGACTATGTGGTCGATATAGATGGAAAGCATAAAACTTTCCATATCAACATGCTGGCGGAATTTCATGAGCGTCCAGACTATTTACTGCCTATTTTCCAGGCAAAGGACGAATCTTCTGTACCTCATGGTCATTACTCATCCCTGTCTGTCATACAGGATGAGGAATCTGTTTTTTCTGATGTCGATCTTCCTCTTCCAGTGGTTCCACTACATTCCATGGAATCTTGGAAAGATGTCTCCATTTCTCCTAATCTTTCTGTTGATGAACATCGTCAAGTCTCGTCGATGTTACAGACATTTAAGGATGTTCTAACCGACATCCCTGGTCACACGCATGTCATAGAACATGACATAATTCTTACCGACAATAATCCTATTAGGGTTAGACCGTATCCTATCCCTATACACTTTCAGTCACAAGTGGAAAAGGAATTGGATGAAATGATCCAATTAAACATAATTGAACCATCGACTTCTCCATATTCATCTTCCATGGTTATTGTTCGGAAGAAAGATAAGAACATACGAATTTGCGTTGATTATCGCAAATTAAATCAAGTCACAAAGTTCGATGCTGAACCTATGCCTTTACTAGAAGATCTACTTATTAGACTTTCTAATTCTAGATTCTTCACTAAACTTGACTTGTCAAAAGGTTATTGGCAAGTGCCTTTAGCAGATCATGCCAAACCTCTGACTGCTTTCTCTACACCTAGGGGTTTATTTCAATGGAATGTAATGCCCTTCGGTCTTATGAACGCCCCTGCTACTTTCGTTCACATGATGCGTCGAATTCTTTCTCATCGTTCAGATGTCATCGCATACTTAGATGATATCTGTCTCTTCAGTGATTCTTGGGAAGATCACTATCTGGGTTTATATGACCTACTGTCTACTCTACGTGAGTATAATCTGACAGCAAAACCTTCTAAAGCTTATATTGGTTTTGGTGAAATTTCTTTCTTGGGTCATCGTGTTGGTCATGGTCTCTTGAAGACAGAAGACCACAATACTTCGAAAATATTGAACATCTCTGTACCTAAGACGAAGAAACAAGTCCGTAGTCTCTTGGGGTTAATTCAATTCTATGGGAGATTTATTCCAATCTATCTTCGATAATGGCACCTCTTTCAACGTTGTTGAAGAAAGGGTCGCCTAATCTGATTCGTTGGTCTCAGGAATGTCAATCTTCCTTAGACCAGATTAAAAGTATATTTTCTTCTCCTCCCATCCTAAGATTACCTACTCTTGATAGAACTTTTGTTCTTCGAAGTGATGCTTCATCCACTGGGATCGGAGCAGCACTTATGCAGGAATCTTCACAAATTCTGCATCCTGTCGTGTACATTTCTAGAAAACTAAATGCGGCAGAGAGGAACTACTCGGTTTTAGACCGTGAATTGTTGGCTATGGTTTGGTCTATTCTCAAACTACAAAGATTCCTCCTGGGCGCACATTTCAATCTAGAAACTGATCAGAAAGCTCTTACAGCTATTCAGACTAAGAACTTGAAGAGTTCGAGATCCACTCGATATGCTATTGCTCTTCAACCTTTTCACTTCACGGTACGAGCTATCCGTGGGTCGGATAATGTGATGGCTGACATTCTGTGTAGATGCCCACATGATTCCAACTAATACTTCTGTCCTATTTCTAGATATACGACAGAGCCATAACACACCTATATTACTTCAATACATTAGCACATCTGTCCTCACTTTAGGCGAACACATACTATTGTGCTTTGTTATCATCTTCTTCTGTTCCCATCTTTAATATAAGAAGAAGACTGAGTAGTTAATATAAGGGCCGAAAGTTTACTCGGTCACAATTGTTAATAATAATGTATTGTATAGTATGAAACTTAATGGTTATTAAATAGAATTATATTGGTTGTTTTTTCTCAGCATGTTATTGTTGATCGGAGAAGCTACCTTTCTGTTGTCAAACATGGAGAGTTCCACATTGTACACTTTCCTTGGAACGACAGGAGATGTGTCCTGGATCGTCATTTATGTTTAATTTCATTATGTAATGGTATTATTGAACATTTAGATAATGTAATATTTAACATTCAATATCAGATGTGTACATTCATTCTAAGCGGTATTAGAGTATGACACTGCTATTTGATTATAATGATATAAACTTGCATATTTATATCGTATTTTCATGCAAGCGTAGTGTGTGTTGGTGGCACCTCCCCGACATATATTTTTTGAATAAGATTTTTTTATCTGTTGAGAAATATTCTCACCAGACACTTTATGTGTCAATTTAGCCTCATATTAGGCAGTGCAATTAGTTATCCCCGCATAATTCGTGCGTTGTTAAACCGCTTTTGGTTTTACTCTTGGATATTTAAAAAAAAAAAAAAAGTTGCACATTTTTTTTTAATCGGGAGGTGGCGGTAATGTTGCGCTAAACTTGTCGCAACTTATTCTGAATATATATTCTGACTATAGTTAATTTTTTAATGCATGGGAAGTAACTCATGGAATTGTAGTCACTTCTTATTTCCACTAGTTGTCTAATCGTGTGACAATAGTCAGATAGTATAGTTGCCGATAGTTTGTGTGAACGATTTTGAGTCATGTCCATATACGGAGCGCTCAGATCGCCAGTTCTTAGAAAACAGTTGGCAATCGCAATGTTTCAAGATTCATTTCCTTTTTAGGTTCGAATCTTTAGTCGAACATCGTAGAACATTCTTCGTTTCGTAACTTAGCTGAGTTGTATTCGATTCGGGTGTTCTGCGCATGTCTTTGTTTGTGGCAGTGTTTGAATGATTTCCGCCCAGGTCAGTCTGGGCAGAAATGCTGGTAAGACGAGACGTAGCGGTGTGCTAGCGTCTTCGCTTATATTATTCAGGAAGGAGTCCTCATCATTGTTGTTCCTTTTTTTGAGATGATATATCTCTATGTTATTCCAAATGTCTGGAGGCCTTTGTGATTTTTGATGGATCTAGGCTTGATACCTTTGCTGTTTAAGGAACATAGAGGACGATAATGTGACGATAATGTGACGCTCAAAAGACATGCCTGTCTTGTTGAGGTCGAATATAGGAGACTAGATTTAATCTCCTAGTTGATATCTACTAGCTCTTATGGAAAGGGGAAGTTTACTACCTGACTACATGTACAGCTGATTACGATATCCTAAAAGGCATATGATTTACATTATTTGATGCTGTATGCTGTTCCTGTTGAATTGACTACGTCGATGATACAATGACTGTTGTACTATACCTGTGATGTTTCTGCATAACGATGTCCATGCATCTTGTCATTGTGGCGTACACAATATATATTGCCAAAAAACATCACTGCTGTTAAAAGCTTTATTGACTTTCTACATTGTATGGTCTGATGTGACGTCCATGTATGATACTGTAGCTATCTGACTCTATCCTTACGTCACACACTTAAACCAGACTAAAGACACCATGTTACTCTGCCTCATCATCCCTGGTGTCTGAGGGTGATACACCACTCTGCACGTGCCAGTACTATCATACTTTTGGAAAGCAGATGAAATATAACACCCTCAACATTGTGTGGCAAATGTGACATCATCCACGGAACATTTATACGCAACACACATAATGCTACGCAACACACTGTTTGCATATTTCGGGCACATGCTGGATGCCATTGCCTTTCAAGAAGGGAAACAGATTGTCCAGCGAGCCTATGAACAGATCTACCGGTGTTATCCTTCGAAGATAAGTGCCTGTTCGGCACCAGGAAGCTCAACCTCTAGTTTAAAATAAAGACTGAATATTAATAAAAAATTCCACCAGTGTCAAATGAAAAGAAAACAAACAATAGTGCGTGATGTTAACCAACAACCTACCATTATATACCAGTATTAACCTAAGTTAGAAAACTACATCTACACACTTATAATATAATAACATTTGTATTATGGGCAGAAGATCCATGGTGTTATTTAATTGATGTAAATAATTCTTTTGATTTCACTTTTGATTGTCAGTCCTGATTCAAAACAAACTAGAACCAGGACAATAAATTGTAAAAATTTAGCTTTTACCCAAAATTCAACCACTGACTTACTAAAGATAGTCTTTTAAAGTGTAGTTTGTGTGTGATTGTCGTAGTACTGTTGTGTTGTGTTGGATAATAAAATAATTGTTTATATGTTTAGTTGGTTAATGCAACATTACACTACATATTCATAACCCTAGACACCAAACGTATTCATCATACATTCTATTCAAAGAATAATTCTGAATGAGATCATAGGGGTGGTAGCAGAAAGGTACCCTGTAAACTTACCATAATATTTGTTATATTCAGGGACCTTCACAGCTGACCTCATTCAATACACTAAGAGTACATAACAACATTTCTTAACATCAAATCCACCACATATATTGGGACGCTCGTCTGGGATTTAAACTTTTCCTGGTACCCACAATATATATTGGGTAGCTCGCTTCCGGGATTTTAAAATTCTTATAATATTATCAGTTATAATAGGGTCTCAGGTCCCGGAATTTTAATTAGCGGTAAAATAAAACTAAAAGTATTCTTTTGTGGAATTTAAATAGTGGTTGAGCTATCAGTGCCTGTGGTTGTTGTTAGTCATAATTAGAAATAGTTAGTCATAATTAGACATTTGCCTAGTTAGAAATTTTAAAGGTTTGCATAGTACAGAATGGCTGATCTGGCAAAGTTTCGATCTGCTGCTGTGCATACTGCTAAAGAAATGGGCATGGATGGGCCAGAGCTGGTCCAGTATGTAACCTCAGAATGTGACAAATTTATTGAACGAGATAGGGAAGACAGGAAATTAGAAGCTGAAAGAAAGTTAGAGGCTGACAAAGAAATTAAGAGGTTGCAGATTGAGGCTGACAAAGAGGCTAGGGCATTGGAGACGGATAGGGAGGCGGAGATTAAAAGGCTCCAATTAGAAGGAAAAAAGGCCAAAAGAGAAGCAGAGGAAAGAAGATTAGCTACAGAAAGAGAAGAAAAAAGATTAGCTGCAGAAAGAGAAGAAAAGAGACTGGCTGCTGAAAGAGAAGCAGAAGAAAAGAGACTGGCTGCTGAAAGGGAAGCAGAAGATAGGAGATTGCAGAGGGAGCAGTTACGACTAAGGGAGTTGGAATTACAAAGCCATGCTCCTGAAAATGGTGCCAGCCCCTTTACCTCCGATGCCACTGCTAGTCAGGGAGCCTCAACCTCAGCTATGGGGTTTCATTTAGACCATTTTGTTGAGAAAGATGATGACATAGAAAATTTTCTAGGTAGGTTTGAACTTTTGGCTACCACATATGGGTTACAGAGAGAAAGGTGGAGCCTAAAGTATTCCCAGGGTCTCAGGGGAACAGCTTATGAAGTTTTTGCCAAAATGAGCAGGGATGACCAAGACAATTATGACATGTTAAAGCAGGCTCTTTTGCTAAGGTATGAAAAGAATGGAGAATTTTACAGAAAAAAATTTAGGAATGCCAAGCTACTGTCGGGTGAGACCTATCACCATTTCTCTGCACGTTTAGAGACCTACTTGGAGAAATGGACTGCTCTGGGGAAAACCCAAGATCTTAAAGAAATGATCCTTATTGAGCAATTGAGAGAGTCCATGGCTCCAGACTTGAGAAAGTTTCTCATGGGACAAGGTGCAGAGAGGCTGGGTGAGTTACTCAATGTCGCTGAGAGGTATCAGGCAGCCCAAGCAGAGGTAGCTGGCACAAAAAAGAAACAGGTAGACAATTATAAGGCTCCATAAAACTTTAACAGATTTGACAACAAAGATCAGGGAAACAAAGGTAAGCAACATTTTGATAGGCCACGCAATGATTATGGAAATAAAAAACCCACAATTCAATGACAGAAAATATGAGGAAAGAAAACCTTTTCATAAAGGTAGATTATATTGTAGATGGTGTAAGATGGACAACCATAACACCGAAGTGTGTAAAAGGAAACCTTCCTTCGCTGCAATGAAAACGGGGAGAAAGGAAGTAAAGGCCAAACCTACTAAACAGCAGGAACCTTATCACCCCCCAGTGTGTGAAGAAGTAATATGTAATGGAGTCACCATAAGGTGCTTGTATGATACTGGATTGGATTTTGATTCAGTTGTGAGTTCTCACCTGGTGCCAGCAGATCAATACACCACAGAAACAGTGGAGATCCAAGCTGCAACCATGGACGTAGCGACCATGACACTTCCCATCGCCAGGATAAATGAAAAAAGGCGATATGTGGAAGGAATCATCAAAGCAGCAGTGATAAATGAACCAATCTACAATTTGATATTGAAGTGTAGATACGTCTTCTTGGGGAATCCCAAGAGACCTGTGATCATGGCAACAGTGCAGACCAGATCACAGTCCAAAAAGGAGGAGGATAATCCTATAAATACTCATCCAGAGAAGATGAGGAAGGCGCAGGCGGAGGATAAGACCCTCAAGCCTTGTTTTAAGAAATTGCCCAAATGTCATACACCTCCAGGCAAGGGAGACTTCTATATGAAGAATAAACTGATATATAGGAAGGCCGGAACTGGATCCAATGGTCACGGACAGCTGGTTCTTCCCACTTCATATAGGAAGAAAGTGTTGGAACTGGGGCATGCGATTCCCTTCAGTGGTAATATGGGGATCAGCGCAACAGGACAGCGTATAGCTTGTCTTTATTTCTGGCCAGGGATAACTGAAGATATAAAGAGATATGTAAAATCCTGTCCAGAATGCCAACGGGTAGCTCCAAAGCATTGGACTGCTCCAGCAACTCTAGGGGAAATGCCCATAGTGGGAACACCTTTTGAGAGAGTTGCAGTGGACATTGTGGGACCTCTCACTCGGACCAAGAGGAGGAACAGTTACATTCTGACTCTGGTGGACATTTTTTCGATGTGGGGAGAGGCGGTAGTCCTGTCGTCAATCGATTCGAAGCATGTGGCAGAGGCATTACTCACAATCTTCACAATGTTAGGCTTTCCCAACCAAATCTTGACTGATAATGGCTCACAGTTCAAGGGGAAACTAACGGAAGAAGTTTTCAGGATCTTTCAAGCCAAACACTTTCACTGTAGCCCGTACCACCCACAAGGAAATGGCTAAGTAGAAAGATTTAACGGGACACTCATTTCGATCCTGAGAAAGTTGGCACATTAAAAACCAGATACTGTCGTAGATTTTCGATAGGAGAATTAAGACTTGGGTTGGTCCCTTCTGAATAGATTGGAATGAGTGAGAGTCACAGTGTGAGAGTTAGTCGAAGAAATAGATTCCACGAGTGAGATGATAGAATAGTGATAGAGGCTTCTCTGAGATGCGAGAAAGTCTTCTCTCTCTCTCTCTCTCTCTCTCTCTCTCACCTATCTTCTACGACAGATTTTAAGCAGTCAGACAGTCTACCACATATACATATTACCTATATTTCTATCTACTCACGGACACGCACATACACGTGACGACAGTTAAACACACAGACGTGGGAAATCTATAACCATGAATATATATATTATTTGAACGAGCTGACCAACGCACTGATTTAGTTCAAGAGAGATTTTATTATTATCATCTAAAAAAAATCTTCTCACAACACCAAAAATTACATCAAGGGAAAAAAAATATACAAATAGTCATAAAATTCAAGGAAAATGCTACAAGGATGATAGCCCCGTTATGATCTTAACTCTAGGTTTAGCCCACAGCCCCGTTAGGATGACAGATGATGGCCCAAAGAGTTATAGATGCATGTGGTTAGGGTCTAATATTGTTCCCCTTTGAAGGTATAGACTGACTTTGACAGCAGTATCTATTCTAAAGGAACACGTTACTTAAGCAGCAAATCTCGCCTAAGGAAAAAGCAAATATAACAAGTGAGTGTATTATACAACGAACATCCTTCCGTCACTTTCACTCGGTTCTTTCATCAGGGCCCTGATATACTTACAATCGTGTTGTGGTTTCGCCGGCTGGCGCAAATTTTGGACACTCACACTTTTTATCTGTTACTGTCGTTTAATGAAACAGATCCCAGCTCTGCAGATTTGTTTGTTGGTTTCATCAAAATGGATCTGGGGAGCGTCTGCTTCAGGCGATAGTTATTTCAGACTAAAGTTAATGTCACTTGACTCACGAGGTAAGAATTAGGCTTAAACGAGCACATAAATGTCAGAACACGAAGTTTCCCTTAATTAGGAAGATGACCGGTGGACAACTTCTCTCAAACAGAAAAATCTTAGTTCCCCACTCACTTGTCAACAATGTCGGAAAGTTAATGTTATTGATTGTAATTATTCTCGCCGCCAGGCAGAAAATTTACGTAGAGTTTATGGAAGAAATTAAGATCTGGTTCACAGGCCCAGTATTGATCATTACAGTCTTTGAAAACCCGTTAGTGGGATATAGTATTTCTGTCTAACTCTGCTTGCATATGCACTGTCAGATCAGTGTTACTTGAGAAAACCCACGTGGTTCAAAATAAGGACTGTCTATTTCTTCACAAGTATGAACTCTTATTAAATGCTGGTAAAGTTCGGGTCACCCCAGTATTTCACTGTATAACAGGAAAAGCACATATAAATCATTTACATATTATGTACTCAATATAACTTACATTTAAAACAGCAAGCCTACAGCTTGACTTATTATTTAAACTTCCGGTGAAATAAGTTATATAAAATCGATCATCAGGAATTAGGAATATGGTGCGTATTTCGTCACTACTCACTGATGTCGCGTCTAGCATTTATGAGTTAGTTATTAAAACAGTTTCGACTGAGTATTAGCCGTTAAATTAAATTCCTTATAGCTACTAGTTTAGTAAGCTAAAGATATAATTTATTCTGCTTTCCACTGTATGCATCACTAGCAAAATAATACAAACTATAAATTAGTTGCTCTGCACCAAATCTACCTAGGGAAATAGCTAAGCGATTAAACACTTTAAACCCTACACACAATACTAAATATATAATATTCATCATCATCTCAACCCATAACCCGTCATGGGTCGTAGGGGTACCATGGTGGAAGCATCAGCAGACAGGGTCCTCCACTGCTCTCTATCCTCAGCAATGCGTACAAGTGTGGAGAAACCGTGTCCTGCCCATTCTTTGATGTTATCAGCCCAGGATTTTCTTTGCCTTCCTCTTCTCCGTTTACCTTCGACTGTTCCCTGGTGGATCGTTTTCGAAAGGGAGTCATGACGAGTTACATGCCCAAACCAGGCAAGCTTTCGACGTTTCACTATTGACAAAAGTGGTTCTTGATGGCCTGCATAGGTGTTTATCTTCTCTCTAACATAGACATTTGTTTTGTGCTCTTTATAGCAAATGCGCAAAATTATTCTATAACATTTATGCTCGAAAGCCTGAATCCTTCGCTCCGTATCTGCAGTGAGTGTCCAGCCCTCACACCCATACAAGAGAATAGATAATACAAGTGATTTGTATAATTTGATCTTCACAGGAAAAATGATGTTACTTTTCCAGATCACATTCAACCTTGTCATGGCAGCTGAGGCCATCTCAAGTCTTGTCTTGATTTCTTTATTTGATCTTCCATCACTACATATAGTGGACCCGAGATATTTAAAGGTGTTAACTTCTTCTAACGTTTGCCCATTTAACGTAATGTTGGTCGGAACATGTTTCTTATGGCTATTCACCAATATCTTGCTTTTTTCTATATTAATTTCCATCCCATATGTTCTTGTTACTTTCTCCAGTCTAGAGGTAAGGTCTTGAAGTTCTGATTCTGTTCCAGCTATCAGATCAATATCATCAGCAAAACGTAGATTACACAGAGGTCGGCCTCCAATCGATATGGTTGATTTATAATCGTAGAGAGCCTCCTGCATAATATGTTCTAGATAAATGTTAAAGAGCACTGGTGACAGGATACATCCCTGGCGAACTCCTACAGTTGTTTTGAAAAATTCTCCAATGTCATTGCTTGCAAAAACAGCACTGCTTGCGTCCTTGTATAGTGCTTCAATGATATCTATGATGTTGGTATCAAAATTGAATTTTCTCATTATTTGCCATAAACCTTCATGTCAGACTCGATCGAAGGCTTTTGTGAAATCGATGAAGTTATGGTATAAATCATGTTGATGCTGGAGATGTTTTTCGATCAGTAATCTAATATTGAAGATTTGTTCTGAGGTACTTCTTTTTGGTCTAAAGCCAGCCTGTTCCTCTGACAAGATTTCTTCTGATTTCTGTTTTATTCTGTTCAAAAGTATCCTTAACATCACCTTACTTGGATGACTAATAAGGCTAATGGTTCTGTAGTTCTTGCACATTTTTAGATTTCCTTTCTTTGGAAGCGGTATTACTAATGACTGCGTCCATTCTTTTGGCCATTTTTTTGTACTCCATATCTTCTGGCAAATTGTTGTCATGATTTTTACTATATCTGGTCCTCCATATTTCAAGAGCTCTGCTGGTATATTATCCACACCCGGTGACTTCCCTCCTTTCATCGAACATATAGCCTCTTCCACTTCTTCCCGTAGTATTGCTGCATTTCCGAGTTCTCTGTTTTCGCACTTAATGTTGTTTAATATGCCTAAGTCAGTGTCAAGTTTACAGTTATATACTTCTTTACAATATTCTGTCCACCTTCTCATTACAGCTGTTTTTTCATTGAGCAGAGCCCCATTGCTATCTTCTATGACAGTTACCCTGGGCTGTTGGGGTTTTGATAGTCTTCTTAATGTGTCAAAAACTGCCTTGCTGTTACCTTTTATTAGCCCCGTATTAATGGACTCACATTGATCAGCTACCCATTTTTCTTTGGCCTGTTTCATTTTCTTTCTAATATTTTTATTCACCATACTGTATTGCCATGCTGCTTCAGGAACCTCTTTCTTAACCTTTTTCATTTCTCGCCGTGTATCACATAACTTCAGAATTTCATCTGTAACCCATGGTTTGTTTATTTTTTTTCTTTTACCAAGTATATAATATTAATATACCTCAAACACAGAAGTACTAAGAACTTAAACCACTTCGACCAAACTAAAGGCCATCTCTATTAACAGAGATTATTTAGAAATCGAACGAAGGCTAGTTCTGTCTTTACTGCGAAATTACTGAGTGAGAATGAAAATAAAGTTTCAAACTCGGGCCAATATCTTAAAATCAGACAAAGGGCCCCAACTTATTTCGCCAAGCGAAATTATCTCCCCTACTCCCAACATTTACGTCAGCTTAACGCGTGTCGTAACTGCCACCTACTGACCGAGATGTACGCGTGTCAGCTTCAAATCCCAGACAGCCTGTCTGCGGTGCGGAGCGATTTTTCACGCTACGCCAGGTTTTTCTAACGAAAAACCTCATGCGTTTCTGCAAACTGTAGACAGCTGTCTCGTTCCTGCACTGTAAGGATGCCGGGTTTGACACCTTACGCGAGTGTCAGGTGAAAAATGGTAGACCAAAAGTCTGCTCTATGTCCAGCGAAACGAATTTTTCGCACATTCTCGTCTACCTGCGTGACTAAGTAATAGAATTACGTATCCCAGTATGAGAAAAAAAAACCCAAGGTAAAGTTTGAGAATACTGAAGAAAATATTTTTCGCAACCGAGTGATGCGAAAAATACAGGACAAACAAGTACGGAAAGATAATAAAATAAAAGGATTTGGGTGAGAGAATAGGAAGAAGATGTAGGCAATTTAATGATATAAAGACCTACGTGACAGATACATGGGACCAGTACCTTCACGCCGCCCTGTTTGCTTATCGGGAGGTACCCCATAGTTCAACCGGTATGGCACCGGCAACCCTGTTATTCGGGAGGCCAATAAAAGGTCCATTGGAAGCCTTGTTAAGGACGTGGACTGATGATAAGGCAGAAGAAAATATTACCTCATCATATCAATATGTGAACGAGCTGACCACTCGTCTTAAAACTGGCTGGAAACTTGCTAATGATAATTTGAGACAAGCCAGAAAAAAACATGCTGCCTATTATAATAAGAAAGCGAAGGATAGAGACTTAGCCGTGGGAGAGAAGGTGCTCCTTCTATTACCCGGTAGTAGTAACAAGTTGCAGATTGGATGGCAAGGTCCATATACAGTTCTAGAGAAGTTGTCTAGAACAAATTATAAGATAGATAAGAAGTTGAAAGAGAAAATCTATCATGTGAATCTCCTGAAGAAATATCTGGAAAGAGAAAATCAGGACGAGACACACTTACTAACCTTGTCTATCGCCACGGGAATGAAAAATGAACCACTCATCTCTCATGAATATCCCCTACATCCCTGTGAGACAGCCGCACAGGTAAAAATCAGTAAACACTTAACGAAAAATCAGAGAGAGAGAGAGAGTTCAAAAGGTTCTGGATGATCATACAGATGTGTTAACGGACAAACCGGGGCATACAAATTTGTTGGAATATGATATGAAACTTATAGACCCAACACCAATCTGTGTGAGAGCCTATTCTATTCCCTTCGCTAAGGAAAAAGCTTTGAAGGAGGAGATAGATTATTTGTTGAAAGAAGGAATTATTTCACACAGTGAATCTTCGTATAGTTCTAGTGTGGTTCTGTTGAGGAAACCCTCTGGGGAACACAGACTGTGTATAGATTACAGGAAACTGAATGCTGTCACAGAAGGTCAGGTCGATCCATTACCTGATACAAATCAGCTGTTTGCTAGGCTGAACAAAGCCAAATATTTCTCTAAAGGGGATCTGAGTAAAGGCTATTATCAGATTCCCGTAAAACCTGAGGTTCGACCGTATTTAGCCTTTAGCACCTCGGAAGGGCATTATGAATTCAACATGCTGCCGTTTGGGTTGAAAAATGCCCTGAGTGTGTTTTCTAGGATGATGCGAAAATTGTTGGATCCCCTGAATAATCCATGTATCACGAATTTCATGGATGATATTCTCATTGCTACAGAAACATTTGAGGAACACATTAACTCTCTGAATATGTTGTTGGATAGACTCAGGGAGGCAAACTTGACGGCTAGACCGACCAAATGTTGTATTGGATGTGAAGAGCTGGAATTCTTGGGACACACAGTATATTAGGGAAGCATGACCCCTGACCCCAAGAACTTGGAGAAATTGCAGAAAGCTCCGAGGCCACAGACAAAAAAAGATGTGAGATCTTTTGTCTCGTTGTGTGGTTTTTACCAGAAGTATATAAAAAATTTTAACTCGATATGTGCACCACTGACGGATTTAACGTGCAAGGCAAATCCGGATAAAATTACTTGGTCCGCTCAGTGTGAATCGGCCTATCAAGAGTTAAAAGAAAAACTCACAAGCAAGCCTATATTGAAATTGCCTGACTTGACTCAAGAATTTGTTGTGAGAACGGACGCTAGCAACATCGGATTAGGGGCAGCCCTATTGCAAAGGTCCAATTCACTTGAAGAGGAACTAACCCCAGTTGCTTATGCTAGCCGTAAGTTGAACACAGCGGAACAAAAATATTCAACTAGTGAAAAGGAATGTCTGGCTTTGATATGGGCTATAAAAAAGTTCCAGATCTATCTCTATGGGAGATCATTCAAGGTCCAAACAGATCATAAACCCCTCGTATTTCTGTCGCAATCAAAGCATGAAAATGCTAGATTATTACGTTGGTCCTTGCTCTTACAGCCATACCAATTCATCATAGAATATATCCCCGGGTCGAAAAACGTAGGTGCAGATTTTTTAAGTAGACACCCGTACGACGAAAATCCGAGTAGTCACCAGGCATAATGATTAAAATGTATCTATGTGTATTTCGAATTATGAACTGACATTAGGTAGTCTGTTCTAAAGTGGGGAGATGTGTGACGATATTCTAAATACAATAGCTAAATTAAATAATATTATAGTGCATAAGTCAAAAATAAGATAGAAAATAAAATTTGAGTCCAGCGTCTTCTTCCCCACGCCAGCCGGTATGCGGGTTTTGATAAACCTAATAGCCGAATGAAGGGTATTGTCTTTTCAAATTCGTCCTTGAGATTAAATGTAACACTTTTGCAAGTTCAAGACGACAGAGTGATAGAATAAAAGAAAAGGAGGGGAGGGAATGGAAAGACAGAACCTAGGGTACGCCGTCTCGCGTTGATTTCAAAAAGCCAACTCGAGCGACATAGCCTTGGGCGATTTTCAAATTACAATACAAAAACTAAAAAAATGTTCGTCAATTTGGTCATGCAGACAGCCTTAGCTCTTATAAAAAAAATGACGTAATTCTAACGGACTACGGACGATTCTCGTTTTTAGTTTGAAAATAGTTGTAAGAAGAATTGAACAGGTGGCAGTTTCTAGATTTGAACGACTAACATAGAAAAAAATATGGAATTTTGAACCATAATACATAGGGCCATAAAAATTATATATTCGGATGCCTTATGATTTCCTGATATGGTGTCAGTTACGCACTAGTTCAATAAATAACCAAGATATTGGCAAAAATACTATGTATTGTAAGACGGACTGACGAAAACAAAAATCATGCCTACTTATTTTTTTTCATAGCATGTTTTGAAAAAAGCTTTTGGGGAAATAAGGACTAAAAGGTACCTGTAATTTGATTGGCAGTAGTTTAAAGGAAGGCGCGATAGGATTGGTTGACCTAAAACTAAAAATATATTTGCAGTAGTAAACATAGTAGTTTGAGAGTTTGTTTTTTTAAAGTTTGATTCAAAATAAATGAGTTCATGGTCCCATAGGCCCATACATTATATATTATCGGAAACGTAGACTGCTCGTTTTCATTTTGAAAAAAATTTTCTGATGAACAAGGAGCGATGAGAGCAGGCTGGTGCTTTTCAAACCTATAGAAAGCAGTCTGGACAAGGCAGATCTAAAGTGTGCCATAAATTGTTTGCCAGTCATCGTTCCCTTGTGTATATTTCATTGAAATTTGTGGTAAGATTGATTTTATTAACCTTTTATTTAAGATAAAGTTTGAATGTGAGATACTGCAATACGACTGTAAGTAAGTGGGTCCATGGCAGACTTAGGCAGAGCCTAGAGATTGATCCATCATATGATAGACTATCAGAGAGGTGTAGTACTACAAGATTATATATGATTGTCATCAAGGAGCATAACACCTATCCTATGGTATGGAAAAAGATTACTGCTGGAATTGCAGAGGCGTTGTAACCATTAGGGGAGAGGAATACTGGTATACAGTGTCACCTAAAAATATAATGGTAAAATAGGTTGTCATAAAGAGCTGACCCTATTTGTTTGTTTGTACTGTGCCTGTAATTAATTGTGGAATATTATTGTATACTTGTTATAAAGAAGGACGCATAACCTTCTTATTTCAGGGTTTTTTGGTACTGACATTAACGTAGTACCAGGCTCGTGGAAACTGTTCGATTCCTGACACTGTTTGCATATTTCGGGCACATGCTGGATGCCATTGCCTTTCAATAAGGGAAACAGATTGTCCAGCGAGCCTATGAACAGATCTACCGGTGTTATCCTTCGAAGATAAGTGCCTGTTCGGCACCAGGAAGCTCAACCTCTAGTTTAAAATAAAGACTGAATATTAATAAAAAATTCCACCAGTGTCAAATGAAAAGAAAACAAACAATAGTGCGTGATGTTAACCAACAACCTACCATTATATACCAGTATTAACCTAAGTTAGAAAACTACATCTACACACTTATAATATAATAACATTTGTATTATGGACAGAAGATCCATGGTGTTATTTAATTGATGTAAATAATTCTTTTGATTTCACTTTTGATTGTCAGTCCTGATTCAAAACAAACTAGAACCAGGACAATAAATTGTAAAAATTTAGCTTTTACCCAAAATTCAACCACTGACTTACTAAAGATAGTCTTTTAAAGTGTAGTTTGTGTGTGATTGTCGTAGTACTGTTGTGTTGGATAATAAAATAATTGTTTATATGTTTAGTTGGTTAATGCAACATTACACTACATATTCATAACCCTAGACACCAAACGTAGTCATCATACATTCTAGTCAAAGAATAATTCTGAATGAGATCATAGGGGTGGTAGCAGAAAGGTACCCTGTAAACTTAACATAATATTTGTTATATTCAGGGACCTTCACAGTTGACCTCATTCAATACACTAAGAGTACATAACAACATTTCTTAACATTAAATCCACCACAAACATTCCTCAAACTGTCTGATAAAAACTGATTTTCAAGCTTATATGAAAGTGAAGATATTGCAAGTTCTATCTAACTATGCTAGAATACCTTATATAGTATTCCAGAATACTGCAAGATCCGAACATATATCAGACTTCCTCGACAGCATCTTCCAGCCTATTGTAGAGCAGCTTCCTTCCTTCTTAAAGGACAACAATCATGCACTTACTACTTTTTCCTCTATCCTGCTTTCCCCAGACTGTACCTACCGTTTATTTCTGTTAGATGTGTGCTCGCTTTACACTTCCATTCCTCACTCTGATGGTCTCAGAGCTCTCCGGTTTTTCATGGACCAGTGCACGTACCCCTCTATCGCTACAGAGACTCTCCTGCGCCTTGCAGAACTTGTCCTTCGACTCAATTCCTTTGAGTTCAATAGACAGTTCTTTGACCAAGTCAGTAGAGTTGCCATGGGCACCAAGATGGGTCCCAGCTATGCCTGCCTCTTCATGGGCTACCTGGAGTATCAGGTGTGGCAGCAGTATCCTGGACCTTTTCCATTGATATATCTTAGATACATTGATGATGGCATAGGTCTCACTGATTTGCCAGAGGCTGACCTATCTAGGTTCATTAACTTCATCAACAACTTCCAACCCTGCGATCCAATTCACCTCTCACATCTCCACTGTCTCTGTTAATTTCCTTGACATTGTTGTCACCATCACCCCCCCCCCCCACCTTATCCCTTCGGTGTACTTCAAACCCACCGATGCACACAGTTACCTCCTTTATACTTCCTCTCATCCTCAGGCTTGTCGTGACTCCATGCTTTTATCACAACTTCTCCGCCTCTGTCGGTTATGCCAAGATGATGACAATTTTCTATGCCGAGCACAAGAAATGTTGGATTTCTTCCGTAGGAAACAGTATCCAGAGGATGTTCTTATCTCTGCCTTAGAGCGTGTTCAACCTATCTTACGTCTAGAGGCCCTCAAACCCCGCCACAAATCCTCCTCTGATAGAGACAAGTTAATAATGACCTATCACCCTCACAGCACTGCTGTCAAAAGGATCCTGTATCGTCACCTACCACTCCTCCAAGCTGACCCAGCGGCTCAGGAAGTGTTTAGTGAGCCACCCTTGCTGGAATATAGATGAAATAAAAATTTGAGGGACCTCCTAGTCCGCAGCCGTTTGAAAACCGTCAACGATGGCCACTTTGGGACCAAGCCATGTTACCGAACACGATGTAAGACATGTCAGTATGTAATCGAAACACGTTCAGTCTCGTTCCCTAAGGCCACGTTCACCATCACCCATGGCTTCACATGCGAGTCACGCAACGTCATTTATGCTATTACGTATATGCAAACGTTGCAATATTACTTACATCGGTCAAACGGGCACATGACTGGGCGACCGACTTTGCAGACACCTCTACGACATCTCTCAGTTGAAATCCACACCTGTGGCCATCCACTTCAATGGCCCTGGCCACCACAGTGCCACTGACATCCAGGTGACAGCCATCAGATCCTGTTCCTCGGACGCCAACAGTCGGTTTCACCTGGAACAACGCCTCATCCATCTTATGGGTTGCCTTAAACCCCACGGTTTGAATACCCAACATTCTTTTTTCTGAGGCGTCCTTTTCTATCTAGTGCATATTATGACTTTCTACTATGACTGCGATCACCCATATTTTTTTTTCTCGCTTTTCCCTCACTTTAAAAATTTTTAAAAATTTTTTAAATTATTAATTAACTTATTTATTTATTTTGTGTTTTTAATATTTTTTTTTCTTAATATTTATTAATTTATTAATTCCCCCCCCCCCCTCACTTTTCCAGTCCTTGTTTTCATTATTTGTTATTTTTTGTTTTTAATGTACTATTCACTTCCGCTTTCCGGTTTAGTGACAGCCATCTTTGCTCATAAGGGAGTGTTTTTTTCTCTTATTTTTATAGTTTCATGTTCTCTACTTAATTCTCCTTTACTTTCCCTCCTCTCTCTTGTTTATCTGTCCCTGACGAAGGCCTTGTGGCCGCAAGGTAGGTTTTTCTTGTCATTTCTCTTTGTAAGACGTATTACTATTTGTGTGTTTTAGTGTATTTTTTTTCATTCAACCAGGATACAGTGGCTACAGTTCAGTATCCTATCTACATTACTTTTCAGCTCCCAAATGGGCATACATCTATGTAGAATGATTGACTCATTTGCCTTTCCATGATGTCATTGTTTTTCCCTCCGTCTTAACATTGTACACTCGTTCACTGTCTGCTTGTTTTTCCTCCACGACCCTTATTTTCTCGGCATAATTCAGTAATGCACCCTCTTCTTTATACCCTGTTCTTCATACACGGAGCTAAATTTTCAGCAACTCCTCGCTGAAGCTGTAGCGGTCAATGAGAACCTATAATAGTGCATGTTTTAATTTGTGATGTAAATATACCAAATATGTCCTTTGATACATGCATGTGTCTTTTTGCAGTTTGCAATATTATTCTTTTAACGTGTGTAAATAAACTAAAACTGTTAGTTAGTAAGCTCTCATGCTATTTCATGGATTGGCTTTCGTCTACAATGGATTCCCCAAGACTGTTTACTTCTTTGTCTTGATTTCTGACGGCTGAACGCCTGTGTTGAATTTACCGAACAGACATTGGAAGAGAATGAGTAAATAGTATGTACAGACAGCCCAGTATTGTAGATGGCACATTCTTATCTCCCTTTTGCACGTGTATATTGTAAACCCGTTGACCTAATGTGTCAAAAGATCAAAAATGATTGTTCTTTGTCTTGCTGAAACTGGGAGCCAATGGGCGACAGACGGTAATTCTCCTATATATACGAAGAGTTAACGGCCAGTGCACTATTTATGTTCTCACAGTTCTGCGTGGTACTACGAAGTACTGATACCTAAGTCGCTGTGATGTTAAATTTGTGAGTGGGTCCTGAGCTGACTCTGTTGAAAATAGGACGACATGTAGGGAGAAAACAAAACACACCCCATCAAGATTTAAAAAAAAACTAATATCTGATTCCTGGGCGTGAAGAAGTCACTGCCTACTGGCTTCCTGCCACGAAAACGTTTGAAGCCACACACCCTACGTGTCCCAGAATCCCACTAAGTCTGTAACGCCAATTTCAAAAGAAATTAAGTTGCTGATTTTGTATCATACAAATGATAAAACAACCTAAGAGGAAATAGGGAAAAGTTTTTTTTAACGTACTTCATAGCATTCTAAGAAAGTCTGATCATTATGTCTTAAATTTAATTATATAAATAGGTACTACACTTTTATGATCTATAGAGTTTTCCAATAAACGTGTATAAATATATGTAAATATTATTCTAGACTTAGTCGTAATAATTTAATGTTCTCCCAGGCCAGTCTTGTGTGTGAGTGTGTGTGTGTGTGTGTGTGTGTTTGACAGCATATGTATGGGGGCTATAATCTATTCTCTAAAGCTAGAGGGTTGGTGTCTGGAATACAGACATTCGGTCACGTCTGTCTCCAGCTATCAACAGCTAAAAGAAGTTGTCTTCCAGTAAACCTCAATAGTCTTTCATTTATAGATAAATATCACCAATGCCTATCAACACCCCAAGGAGCATAGACCTTCAAGAAACTCATGTCAAGTCTTCCCGTCACGTGCCATCAGGTCCTCCTGTCACGTGCCATCAGGTCCTCCTGTCATGTGCCATCAAGTCCTCCTGTCACGTGTCATCAATTCCAGGTATTTCCATGTCTTCCTCATCTCTGTCATGTCTATCTCTAGTTCTCTTCTCCGTGTATTACTCTTTACCCAGTAGATTTCAGAACAAAGCTTCCCTGTAATACTACCAACATATTTTATCAACGTGTGCTCCATCCATCAACACTGTCTTCTTCTCATCTCTTGTTACACCAGCACATGTCTGGTTCTTGTCATCTCTTGTTACACCAGCCCTTGTCTGGTTCTTGTCATCTCTTGTTACACCAGCACATGTCTGGTTCTTGTCATCTCTTGTTACACCAGCACATGTCTGGTTCTTGTCATCTCTTGTTACACCAGCACATGTCTGGTTCTTGTCATCTCTTGTTACACCAGCGCATGTCTGGTTCTTGTCATCTCTTGTTACACCAGCGCATGTCTGGTTCTTGTCATCTCTTGTTACACCAGCACATGTCTGGTTCTTGTCATCTCTTGTTACACCAGCACATGTCTGGTTCTTGTCATCTCTTGTTACACCAGCGCATGTCTGGTTCTTGTCATCTCTTGTTACACCAGCACATGTCTGGTTCTTGTCATCTCTTGTTACACCAGCACATGTCTGGTTCTTGTCATCTCTTGTTACACCAGCGCATGTCTGGTTCTTGTCATCTCTTGTTACACACCAGCACATGTCTGGTTCTTGTCATCTCTTGTTACACACAGCGCATGTCTGGTTCTTGTCATCTCTTGTTACACCACAGCAGCACATGTCTGGTTCTTGTCATCTCTTGTTACACCAGCGCATGTCTGGTTCTTGTCATCTCTTGTTACACCAGCACATGTCTGGTTCTTGTCATCTCTTGTTACACCAGCACATGTCTGGTTCTTGTCATCTCTTGTTACACCAGCACATGTCTGGTTCTTGTCATCTCTTGTTACACCAGCACATGTCTGGTTCTTGTCATCAGTTCCACATTGGTGATCTGGTAATACCATTTCAATCTTTTACTATACGCAAGCAATCATTTATGAAAGCCTTTAAATCTTCGGTTGTATTGGACTTGACTTGTTATTTTCCTAGATATTTCCAAAGCAATGAAAGTTCTTCGCGCACTTTATACTCCCATGATGCATCATGCCTCCTTCATTCATTACCTTCAACTTCCCAAAGAATACAGGCAACCCCTTACACTCATGCAAAGTCCTCATGTCGCGTGCCATCAGTTCAAGGTCTCTCTTATTATTACCATTCCTGTTTCAGTTTTTCTCCGTGAGTTTTTTTTTTTCCGTCTGCTCGTGCATTTCTGATGCTGAAGACTTCAGGACAAAGGGCACTCTGGTAATGCTATAGCAGGTTGATATTGCTGTGTGTTCTTCCAGATGTGTCTATATTGCTGCTGCCAAGCAATGTCTGACGCTAATTTTGAGGGGTATCTTACTGTGTATTACTGTTTTAAACTGCCGCATCCATCCTTACAATCGCTGTTCTTACCCTCTGTATCCACAGACCCAATGTTTGCGCTCTCTTCAAACTATCCCTGACGCACACCAGTTCTGACCTCAAATGGTTCTGTACGCTAACCTTCATGAAGACGTCAGCTTACTAAGCTTATGTCTTTGTTTGTTGTCTTGATTAGGTCAAATATCTTTACAGTGGACTTCATTATGTCTCATTATTTTCTGCCAAGCTTCTCTAGCTACTGTTACCGTGGGGTGTATATGTTGATTAAATTATAAGGCATATATGTTCAAGTTTATTGTGTGTTTGTTTATTGTATCATTCAAGTCAAGATACTGGTATACTGCCAGAGATAGTTATTCTTGGTGATGTTTGTATCCAAGTTCGTTCCAGAATTCCTCTGTGGTGTTTAATGTTTTTGTGACAATCATTAGCATACTTAATATCCGCTATTAACTGCAAAAACCTTCAACAGGAGGTAGTTAAGAAAGTCTTCAGGGATTCAGGAAAACGGTTTCAGCCTATGGAGGATAGAAGAGATAGCAGAGCCCAGCAACAAGCCGAGAAATTCAGGAGGCTGATAGATCACCCAATGCACCAGAGGATAAATGGACTTGGAAGGGGAAGACTGAAGCGAAGCAACTTTGTAGAGACAGTAAAAACAAAGATGAGAGCAGACCCCATAAATGCAATATCAACAGCTACGCCAATATGTACTGCACACAAGCTACCAATTTGGAAACAACAGTGCTTCCCTGAAATGATAGAAAATGTTCCTGGTATTGAGAGAAAGAACAGTCAAACTGAAACAGAAAGGAGAGTCCTAACCACAAAATATATAGAGAAACATTACCCAAGCAACACCTGGATCCATGCGTACACAGATGGATCAGCAACCAATGCAACAGAAGATGGGGGTGGAGGAGTCTTCCTGAGCTTAAGCAATGGCACACAAAAAAAGATAGCAGTCGCAACAGGGAAATTTTCAACTAACTTCAGAGCAGAGGCAGAGGCCATAAAAACTGCATCAGAAATTCTAATGACAGAAAAAAGCTCAGAGAGACCAGTAGTTATCTTCTCAGATGCGCTGTCAGTGATTACAACACTGAAAAGTCAAATAAATGCTGAACTGGATGACCTAAGAGTAACACTTCACAGACTATGTCAGCAATACAAAAGAGTTGTGATACAGTGGATCCCTTCTCACTGCAACATCCCTGGAAATGAAGAGGCTGACAGATTGGCAAAGGAAGGGAGAAAACTTCCTCAGCTGGACACAAATATAACCTATGAGGAGTCCAAGAGTTTTATCAAGCGCAGATACAGGCACAAGTGGGAAGAAGAGCATCCAGGCCACACAAAAAATGATCCGTATTACCAGCTCAGCAGAAGTGAACAAGTGGTAATCTTCAGACTTCGCACTGGTCATAACAGATTGAGATACCATCTGTTCAACAAATTAAAGATAGGAACTACGGATGAGTGTGACTGTGGCACTGGTAAAATGACTGCCGAACACCTGCTTCAGATGTGCCCAACATATGAGGAGCAGAGAAGACGCATATGGCCATCACCAGTACCATTCCTGGAGAAGATCTACGGAGATATCAACAGCCTCAGGCTGACCACCGCTTTCTTTGAACTTATTCAAGTTGACATCTGAGGGTGAACGAAGAAGAAAGAAATCCAAAACAAAGTCATGTGCATACAATTACAATTCCTCATGAAAAGTAGTGTCTTGATATACAATTATTCTTCCTCCTTGTATTTCAATCCAATTTGGTACAAACATTTTACTTAGTTCCTTTTCATTATGCTTCTCATGTTTATCCAACTTAGGGGTAACTGATAGCCGGGTCTCTACCTCTTGTATGACTTGAGTTAATTTGACACTAGATAGCTCAGTTTTCATTTCTTATAAGTTCAGTTTGTTTTCCCAACATTTCTGGCCTAACTAGGTTTTATTCTGAAAAATGAAAAGTCTCACGAAGCATTTACTTACGTGCAATATGAATTCACAACTATCTAAAAATTATCTGCTTCACGCAGAGTTGATATCTTGATAACTAACTTCAAGACCAGAAGTTAGGTGGCAAAGGACCACGTCCGTGCAAACTGGCTTCTTTTGGATCAACTCTTCGGATATGCGAAATCTGCTATCGCAGAGTGGTTGGCGATTTTACTACCTTTTGGATGGTTAGTCTAATACTTTTTTATTTATTTTATTGGGCGTGATATGCTTACCGATGGAGGGTCTAGGCTATTCCGATTTACGTCATCGGTTGCTAAGCAACTCCCGCCAAAAGATAGCGCTGAGTCGCTATTTAACCTAGTTTTTACTAGTGTCAGGTTAGACATAAAATAATAACCTGAGATTTCGCCTCGAGTATTAGCGGGCGTACGAAAAAAAAAAAAAAAAAAAAAAAAAAAAAAAAAAACTAGTTTCAGTTTCAATCTGATACTAGTGTAACTCGAGTCTTTATTTCAATAAAACATTGTAACTGTTCTTCCTAATCTAACTGATAACTATTAGCACGAATGATGCTATGGTATCAGTAGTAGGCCTTCCGGTGACACTACAATATGTTGTAAGAAGGGAAATTTGAAAACAGAATAAAGATGATACCGGATGATGACAATAGACGATGACCTAGGGAAAAAGGGATAGAGGAAGGCAGAGATAGAACATTTGTAATGAACTGGCAGGATGGTGTGTGAAGAGATCATTAACAGAAATCGTAAACAAAACCAGGGACAGGAGGTTGCGGAGCAAAATGACAGCCTAGGTCACTCGGTGCGGCACTAGATTGATACTGAATAATAATAACAATTATGTTATGAATCCAGTCACGCGTTGCCTCCACGATTTCACTTTTGCACTCGTCACCTCTGATAATAGTAATCAATAGGATTGATGCCAACAGAAAAAACCCAGTCAGACGTCACCAGATCAGACATCAAACAAAATAAACTAGCAGCAGACACAGGTGTTACCCTCTCTGCTCCAGGTGTGGTTGTATGTGTTATTGTCGTCTGAAGATAAGTATCTGACGCATGTAGTAGTTAATTAGTTCACGCGACCGAAGCAAAAAACTATATTGTCAACGACTGTACAAAATAAAATGTATTTTGTCAACTGGGTGGTTGACAACATGACAAAAACAAGTGGGTGCTTCAAACAAACAAAAACGTTATCGTCAGCGGATAAGCAAACACAAACAGCAATATGACACGTAAAAAAAAAAAAAAAAAGAACTGATAAAATGAGTTAAAAAAAAATAATATTTACTAGAGCTAGAAGAAATAACACTACAGTTTGAAGCACATACACTGATTTGTTTATTTATTGTTGACCATCATTCATTCAGATCTAGATTTTGCTACTCTGTCCCATACCGTAATCAGAGGTAAGACAAAACAGAAAATGCTGGATGAGACGTCACAGCAAGTGGGTCTGAAAATACACAGGACAATAGAAAGATAATGAGGATAAATGCAAGAAATGATAACAAAATCGAGCTTAAAGAAACACCAGTACAACATGTAGAATCATACACTTATCTTGGCAGCAATGTAGACAAAGTTGTAGGGACAGACAATGATATAAAAAAATACAAAAAGCAAGAGGAGCCTTCATTGCATTCTGAACACATGGATATGAAGAGAAGACAAGTCCAACAACAAAATTAGAATCTTTAACTCAAATGTTTTGCTAGTCCTTATTGTATGGTTCTGAAAATGGATAGCAACAAAAACAACAACCAAAAAGCTACAGACTTTCATAAATTGGTGTTTGTATAGAATAGACAGATTGATATGGTATGACAAGGTCAATAATGTGAAACTGATGACACAAATAAATCAAGTAGCAGTGGAACAAGAGATGAGAACATGGCATGTGTTTGTACAAGGCCTATGCTCCTTGGGGAGCTAAAGGGTATTGATCATTCATACATCACATTTCAGTTTTCTGTGGGGTACAGACTTTCAACAACTTAACTGTGCTGATGTGTTCTATGTGGGGTACAGACTTTCAACAACTTAACTGTGCTGATGTGTTCTATGTGGGGTACAGACTTTCAACAACTGTGCCATGCGCTCATGGTTAGCCCTTTGTCTTCAGTTTTATTCTCCTTATGATTTCGGTTTTCTTCGGTTTCTCTTGGAGTGTTCGAGAATAAGAACAGCCTAGAATGCACTCAATAAATATTAGACAAACATAAAGGTTTTCAGGCACTCGTAAGAAATAAAGAAGTAGAAAACTAGACAACAGAAAAACAACAGACGTGAGTGGCTTACCGGGGAATCGAATCTAGAACCTTCCATGCGGCACCCCCGCCTAGCTACGGAAGCGAATCACACTATTCTTCCTGCATCTAAGCACCACAAAAATAGTGCTTCGATGACAGGGGTTATTAGCGCGACCCGCAACACATAACACCGGAAATTTACCTAGGACAATCCAGCTTATTAATGACGCAATCACTTCTGTTGTTCCCCTGTTATACAGTATAGGTCAGATTACACAAGACAAAGACCTTAATACTGTGTCTAGTAAAAGATAGAAGACTAAGAACGGTAAGTACAGTACAGAGGTCTCCAGAAATAGGCTCATAGGAAAGATAGAGACCTATTCGAGATAAAGACAAGAAGAAGAGAAGGCAAATACTCACCACTAGATATTGTTTTCTAAAAAATTATGGAAATTCATGATTGATTTACACTTTTGATTATAGGAGTAATCGTTCTTGATATTGATGCGGCGCATGGATATTGCACTCATGTCCGTACTTATTTGTTAGGGCCAGAAAATAGATTAATTTGCTTATTATGTTTATGGCCTGAATTCATATGTATTACATATTATTAGTACAAGTAGAATCAGTCCTATATTGTATATTTTGGATGGGTAGGCAGGACTATATTCTTGTTATGCCGCTCTAGCGGAAGTATGAGTTGTCTTGACGAGTCGTGATGAGTTCCGATGTACCGTTTACAATGGCGGGCTACGCATTTTTAAGGGCTGGTACATTCTTAAGTAAAAATGATTTATGAAGTGGTTTTTCTTCTGTAGGAGATTGTGTCTCTACTAGAGTTTGTGTTAGAGACTCTCCTAATGTACGGTACCATGTATGATTCGGACTCCAGGTAATGCCAGACCCTATTTTTGATGATCTCATGTCGGTTAGACCTAGCTGGAATATTGTGCTTCGCAACGCTAGGGTCATGTTTGTATCGACGAAGATGACGGGCTTCCATACAGCAGTTATGTCTACGTGAAGTAACTGGATTACTGTAGAACTGTATGGAGAAACTTTAGGAAATTATTCATATGCATTTCAAATTAACTTTGGCTTATATATACCCTCCTGTGAGTGAGTGAGCGACAACTCAGGAAGGCGGCCATATTACATTCCTGTCATCATATTTTTGAATCACTGTCCAAAGAACGGGGCATGTATCTTACTATTCGGTCAGTGGCAAGGAGATCTCAATTTTGATAGAAACCCCTTATCGTGGTTTCATAATATGATATAAACTATGAACATAAAGCAACTTTAGTTACTTACCGATCCGCCTTCACTGACGCGTTTAGTCAGATAGGGGATGCGGCCATAATGTATCATGACATTGGAAGCTATTGATGTACTACCCATTATTTATGAATGTGTCATGATATGGGATCTACTATGTATGCCTGCAAATTGATGTGTCAACATATACCCATGATTTACTCGTTATGTCCCAGTGTGTGCGTCTAAATAAACTGTGTAAACAAAGATTCCAGCAGTCTGCATTGGTGCCTTGTAGACAAGTGAATGAGTGCTTAGATTGGTCAGAACACGAACAGTCCACCATTCGCGTTAATCACACTCTACACTTCCACTCCATATATACACCATCCTGCGTCGGCTGAATTGACCAAGTTTAGGGCCTGCTCCCCCTGGAGCCTTAGAGGGAAACTACTGCTTACAGTTGCCTTTGCCTTCCCTAACTCAGGACTAGGGTGAGTTACCCATTTACAGCTGGGTAGACTGGAGCATGCCTGATCTCAACAACTCTGTACACTACAATGGACATATACAGTAGTGGCACCACAAACAACATGCTACAGTGATTGATAGTGGAGCTTTACCAAAGAAAGAGAACACACTTTACACCACACACTTTACAGTGGTTTACAGACACTCTACAATGTATATATTTAACACAGACAGCACGAGTGATACATTAACGAACTGGGTAATGATCAAAATGGGCTATACGGTTTATAGTTAAATATATACACAAAAATGGTTTGTAGAAAGTAAAAAGGATTATGGTGAAAGACAGTTCACACACACAGATAAAATGTAAAAATGTAGTTAAATAAATATGAAGAAGAAGAAGAAGAAGAAATAAATATGAGACTGAACTTAAGTAAATAGTGAAATGATGATGTGACGTATTAAGTGTTACCACACTGATTTCAAATCTACACGGTGTATGAGTCTTTTAAATTTCCTCCATTGCATGAGTATGCGATGGTTTGCACTGACTGTCCAATGTGTGTTGCTCCGTGTGGGTTATCTCCAAGACGAGGACTTATTGTTGAAAATCTTTGCACGTGTAGTAATGAGAACTTGAGATATACTGTCCTTCAACGTGTGGAAATCTCTCTAGCTTTGACAAACCGTTGACAGTTGTCTCAGCAAAATGCCTGCTGTCTGATCTTGAAAAGGCACTGACAAGACTGAAGCTCTTCATGAAATGATCTTCTGGTAACAAATGCATTTCGTGCAATGAAGCTTGTCTGCGTGAAGTTATATCGTTTAATTCACAATGAGTGTAGATGAATTCATTTCATACACTGACGTAGTGAGTAGCTGAACTTAGTGATTCGAACTTGATAATTTGGCGAGTCACCTTGTGACTAAGTGATCTTGATTTATAGACTCATCAACATGAGAGTTTGTAATCTTGATTCAAGAAATACATTTTTGAGTGAGTTGAACGAAAATCAACTTGTGCGTGTTGTAACTCGACTCAGGCAGTAAACTGCTGAGTGAGTACACATTTCTATATGTATTTGTGAATCAAACTTGTGAGCGCTTGCGAAACAGGTGAATAAATGCTGCACCATCTACGTTTACAAACGCAGACGGTTTTCTTTGTAACTTAGGAAGAGTATGATGTCCTATGTTGTGAATTCTGCTATCTGGACGTACGCTTTGCTAGCTTCTTTCCGGTTAAACACCATACGCGTAGTCTGTAGACTCATACTTTTGCAGGACTGAAGACACAAAAGTAGTTTCATAAGTTTCACATCTAATATCAATAGTTTACTTTCTTTTATCTTAATCCTCACTATGGCTTCTTCCTAACTTTTCACTCTGTTTTTAATTGACATGAGGCGTACATGACAAGTGTTAAATATGTTGAGAATGAAAGTAACTCTACACCTCACGGTAGAAGGGGAACGACTAAGTAAGTAAGAGAATGAAAGTGTGTGCTCATGTAAGTCAGTAATGATCTAACAATCTAGATGAAGGTGAAGTATATAACTATGAATTCCTTCATTTCCTTATCATAGAGAACAATTCTTTGATTTGATTAACCATTAACTAATAGAAGTAATGAAAACAAACAAAAAACAGTCTTTCGCACATGTGCTATGAGGCTAAGTGCAAAAAAGCACTCTTAAATAATGAAAAAGAAAAATTAATCATAATTTTTCTAAAATTTACTAACCGCCTTTTCCCTTCCCAAATTCCTTAAGAACACTATATAAGATTAAACTCCACAGGTATGAATATTATAAATTCACACATAAATGAAATTTTGGAACATGCTAAGCTCGAGGAAAACCTCTCCACTTAAGCTCCGAGATGTTGGAAAATCCGTACCGACTTCTGGCGAACTTGTCGTTATAACGTGTCGTTATATTTCGGTTGGCCAATATGTGAGAAGTCTTAGACTGTGTTCTATGGCTCCGCTCTCTAATCCCGTAACTAGGCTTTCCATCTTGTCAGGCGACTTCATCACGCTCGTGTACCATTTCAGTGCACGACAATCGCTAAATGTGGGTGGCCTCATACAACCAATTCTTCATTCCGTGTTGGATGGTCGGTTGCGAGACAAACCGTGGTTTGGGATTGGTCGCCGGACACAGAAATTATCTACAACAGTGTTACTCATTTTGCGGCTCGAGTGAAGTAAATTCATGTCATGTGGTGACCCTCGTTTTAATTAAACAGGGGATTAGGTATCAAACGAATTCTTTTTATTCCTCATGTGGGCATCTCCCGCTCCAACAATAATTTATCTACCTAGCCAGATGTATTCCACAGGTTGAGAAATATCAAAAGTGCGCTTAAAGTTACACTTAAGTAATTAGGAAAGATTACTTTAAAATTGATGAAAGAGCACAACAGGGAAAAAATAAAATAGGAAGATGACGAAAATGTAAAGGGCGATAAAGCCTAGGAACACTTTAACACAGTTGTACAAAACCACCAGTGCAAAATACCCGTTGTAGGTTTCTACCATAACTTTCTTACTTTTTCTGTGTTTCTAAATGGATTACCTGCACAAAGAGAGCAGTGAAACTGTATTGTGATAACAATTTATGTTACAAGCCTTACGTAAGTCGAAAATTTTTGTTCAAAATTTCAAGTTATCTTTTTTCCGTGTACATGTTATCTGTTATAACATAAACATAACATAAAATTAGCTAGAAAGGCATATGGATTTATATTGTTCATCCAATGTACTTTAATTTGATATATAATATGTTATACTTAACTCATGATTAGACACACATTGTCAGTAAACGTAAATTATGTATGTGTAAATTTGTGGGGCTTAAAAATAATTCCGTCCAGAGCTGAAAATAATTACGTACGGAATCAGTTAAAATATCCTTATCTTGATATCACTGTCTCTCAGGCATGTCTTACGGGGCAACTATTATGAAATTGTGAAGGAGGCTGGCCACACGCATTGTTTAATACCCATTGCTACAAAAACTAACACTACAAGACCACTTTACTGCCTTGATACAGGCTTTCTGGTAGAGGCCCAGCTGCTGTGACGCCATGCTCCATAACGAGCGAAAAGGAAAAGAAGAAGAAGAGTAGTTATCGAACTTTGTTGCTGCACACACACACACACACACTCACACACACACGTGCACACACACACTCACTCACACACACGTGCACACACACACACTCACACATGTGCACACTCACACACACACGTGCACGCACACACTCACACACACAAATATATATAATTCCACATGCTGTCAGCTTGTTTCTCTCACGTGCAGTCCGGCTATCTTCTGTCACATTCATTCTCTACTCATTATCTTATTTCTGCGGATTACAAAATAAAATACAACTACGGGTGGTCTGTCATCACGTGATGTCACAGTGGTGTAGTTGAGACAATGATGCTTTGACAAACATAGAGACAGAGACAGAACGAGAGACAGGGAGAGATGGAGAGAAACAGGGAGACAAATAAACAGATAGAGAAATCGGAGAAAGAAAGAAAGAAAGATAGATAGATAGATAGATAGATAGATAGATAGATAGATAGATAGATAGATAGATAGATAGATAGATAGATAGATAGATAGATAGATAGATAGATAGATAGATAGATAGATAGATAGATAGATAGATAGATAGATAGATAGATAGATAGATAGATAGATAGATAAAGCAAGCACGTGATGATAGCACCTTTAGAACGTAAACATGTGCCTAGCTCAATATTATCTTATCTGCTCTAATAATTAACAAAAAATATTATCAGTGTGAAAAAGAAAATTGGTCACAGATAAAATTGACACCTCTTCCAAATAAAGGATGCCTGTTTTGTCATGTTGAGTTAGAAAATAGCAAACAGATTCAGCTCTACACACTGAGAATGGAGTCAACCAAACTCGTTGCGGCCTTAACACTATTAAGTTTGTGTGGCAACGTAGCCGCAGTAAAGGTAACATTGCTATAACTAATTTGTTCCACATTTCTCAACTTTTTTTTACAAACTTCAATTTTCTATGACTCTCGTTAAATTTTGTCTTAAGAAACGATTTATTTGTAAGGCATGTATGCAGTTTATGTGTTCTAATTTCTCTTGGTTTGGTTTAGTTTTAAGGACTATTATCATTACACACGGACTACTCCATCAGTGCTCCGATCTCCTCCCTTAGATCCCACAAGGAGGATCTCAGCACAGTGCTCGAACTCCGTAGCACCGACGAGAATCCCATTATGTATGTATATAGAAATCACACATTCTATAAATATTTTTGTGGTGGGTAGGTTTCTAATTTTAAAATTTTGCCAGGGCAGCGGCCTGATAGGCCTACTCTTTACGATTTCCAACTGCCGTGGGATTTTTAACGTGCGCAACTTGTACATGGGACCTCCTATTTTTTAACCCTTATCCTTACCCTTGTCGGCGTCTGTGGCCTAATGGATATGAACGCAGTTTCATAATCCAGATATACCAGGTTCGAAACCTGCTGCAGGCGGTTTGGTAGCATATCGCTTTGTGTGGATTTTTAACAATGGTATAAGCGCCGTACCGTTCAGAAAGCAATGGCAAACTACTGAATGAAAAAATTGCCATGAAAAATCACTAAACAGCCAATAAAAGCTGGGGTTGATTGCAACGTCCTGTAAAGGATAAGCAACTAACTTTTTTTTATCCGAGAAGGCTAGGCATCCGATCTCACTACCCATGAGACCAGGGCGGAGTATTAGCCTACATCCTATGGACCACTGGTTCTGAAAAAAAAATGTTCCATAAATTATTTTCCTTCAACTGGGAATCGAACCCGGTACCTCTAGAACTCGAGGCGGACGTAATACCTCTTAGCCGTTCCGACCACCCAAATAATTTCTCTACAACTTTTGAAAATCAGTTTAAATCAAATATTTGACAGATCCGAGAAGAAGCTGCAGACACTAGAAATAAAGCACTGGAGTTGGCTTTGGGAGTGAAAGATACATTGCAGACCTTCAGTGCAGGTACATTTTCAGACTATATTTCATCAGAAGAGTGTGAATATAAAAAAATTATAATAAAAATGTGTTAACTAAATTGTGATGTAAAAATAAATTCTCCTTCTTCCTCGTTCCCTCTCATATAACCACATACATTTTTTTCAGAAGTTGGCATTCTGTCTCGTAACCGCGTATACCGTAAGTTTTCAGATACAGGCTATATTAACATATAAAATAAATTTTTATAGAAACAGAAGATTAAAAAAGTCTTGGCGCAGATGTTTAATTAAACCAGGTTAGCTTCGAAAAGCCACGCATTATTTTAGGCTAAGCTTCGCTTCGTAACGCCAAGCATTAATTAGGGTAGCTTCGCTTACGCCAAGCATTGGTCACGTGATTTTCCCACCAATGGTTAGGCTGAGTCTTTTTTCCCCGGAATGAACAAGAGACGAAGCCATTTTTTTTTAGTCAGTAATGAATTTAGAGCGGTGGAGACAAGACGTAATTCTCTTTGCTCAGTGATATTCTATAGAGGAGATTGACTTCGCACAATTAAAGCAACTGTGTAATTTCGAAACGTAGAATAATTTGTTTGTGAATTCATGAAAACTGTAAGTATTGCTAAATACTGAATGCAATAACTGTTAGAGCCCACAGTCATAACTGAAACGGAGCTACGCTCGAAAACTGGGTAAAGAATTGTAAACCCAGGCATATATCTGAACCTTTTACCAAGAATGAAGGTCCTTAAGCTGAGAGAAAGTCAAACTAAGGAATACTAATGAATAAGAGAAAGTTTGGCTCTTCATTGAAATGAAGAGATAAGAAAAAAACGTGAAATCTAGACCACATTAACAAATAAACGAAGGAACACTAGAAGGATAGAGGAGCCACGCCATGTTTTAGCAACTTGAAAAGATTACGAGATGCAATAAGGAATATTGCATCATTAAAATAATGCATTGACTTTTTATGCTTGTTTATTAAATGTCAACATGCTATTATGCAAATTTGGTGTGGTTACCATTTGACTTAACCCAGTTCTTGTTGGAAATTGAATAAACATTTGTTTCATTGAACACAAATGCTGTTGACGAATCATATGTTTGCAGTTAGCCATCATACCAATTATTAAAGGATCATGCCAAAGCTAATCGTTGCAGGTGCAACACAAATAATAACCATATGCTCAAAAAAATAAAACATCATAGAGGATTGTCCCCGAACCTGGTAAATTCCTGTAAGTCTGTAGAGAGAAATCATCACCTCTAGCAGGCTAGCTAGTAATCAAAATCTAATACTCTCGAGTTAAACAGCAACCCCCACTACCCTGCCCGGCCACACATCTCAATTTGGTGCCGTATGACCAGTCCTCTAAAAAAGAGCAGAAGCGAAGATGGATCAATTAATGGAAAATTTTCAACAGCTTGGTGTGGACCAACAACAACAACAACCACAGAACCAACCTGTAAATGCACAACCGTTGCAGCCCCCAGTCAATCCAAATATGGAGGAACCCACATTGATAGCGCTACAGCGCCTTACTGAGAACTTAGAAAAGAATAGCAATTATGCAAAATTATCCCAAGTTAGGTCCATAGTACAACCATTCGAGGGAGATAAGAAGAAATTCAGGAGATGGTTGGCCGACATAGACAAATTTGCGGCAATAGCAGAAACAACAAATGATGAAGAGAAAAAGAAAATCGCTCTGTTAGGTTCTGATTCGTACGTGACTGATTTTTTAAGAAGGAGGTCCCAGCAGTACCCCACAGAAACCTACGAGTCCCTAAAGAAAGAGCTCACCCAGAGATATGGGGAAATAATAGACAAAATGCATGCTTGGTCAGTCCTTAGAAGCATGAAACAGGAAAGAGATGAATCGGTACAACTTTTTGGAGATCGATTCCTCAATATGGCAGAAGAGGCATTTTGCGGAGAAATCCCTACCACACCTGATGTAGAAATACAGTTAGTGGGGATATTTGCCGATGGCCTTAGAGCGGAAAATATCAGAAGGCATCTTATTAGAAAAGACACCAAGACTATTGCTGAAACAATCCAAGCAGCAATACAGGAGGAAAATCTTCACCGAAGGTTCCAACAAAGAGCAGGTAGGGAACCCCGACCAGAATATAGGGACTATGATGAGCATGAGCCTATGGAAGTTGACCATACCAGGAGGCAATGGACTCGCCCACGAATACGTGATGATAGACCCCGCAATTATAGACCCCCCACACAGAGGCAAAACGACGTCAATAATGTCAATACAAACGGATGCTTTACATGCGGTAGGCTCGGACATGGTTACAAGTCCTGTAGAGCAAATTACAATCATGCACCACCCAGAAGAGGAGGTTACCAACCACAACAACCCGCACCACCCCCACGTGATTACACCAGAAATCAGTATACCAGAGGCGCACCTCAACCCCTCATGCGTCAGGGAAACGGCCGCGCCACTCACTAAACAGGACCGTTAGTGAGGGCAACAATCACAGAAACTGGTCCAAAACAAAAGAAACAACACAGAACAGAAATTGTCAAGTGGGCCCATCCAGTAAAATACAATATGAAGAAATGTTGCATGATGGAACTAAAATACATCCGGACCCCAGTTCCTGCATCATGTCTATACAGGGCCAACAATATAGGGCACTGGTAGATACAGGAGCATCCA
Organism: Oreohelix idahoensis; assembly: GCA_024509875.1. Classification (NCBI taxonomy): domain Eukaryota; kingdom Metazoa; phylum Mollusca; class Gastropoda; order Stylommatophora; family Oreohelicidae; genus Oreohelix; species Oreohelix idahoensis. The sequence continues at coordinate 115,485 of JAMPIV010016072.1, read as the reverse complement.
TCAGCCTTATTAGGTTCCAGCTGTTCAAGAGGATCCAACACTTAGTACGATTTCAACCGTCCAAAACACACCTAGCTTCAGTCACGGGACAAAGACTAAATTCAGTTGGGACAGCATGGCTAAAATTTTCCTTAGGCGAAACAAATTTTGAACACCCATTTGTCATTACTAAAGGAATGTCTAGAAATCTTATCCTAGGGAGAGATTTTTTTAACAAACACAAAGTTCGAATATACTATGACCTCCACAAAATCAAAGTCAACAATACGTACATAGATCTCCAGGACGATATCCACATAGCGTCTTTGGTAAGGATTACAGCTCCCATAACGGTGGCTCCAAACTCCCTGGTCATAGCAAAAGGCAGAGTAAAAAATTCTGAGTACATAACACCAGGGCAATCAATTCAAGTACAGCCCCTAGCAGAAGAAAGCATTATTGATGACCCATTGTTGCAAATTACAGAGGGAATCGCTGAAGTCTCGAAGTCCAGAGATTTCCCCATCATGATATTGAATATGTCAGGAAAAACTACCACTATAAAAAGAGGCACAGTTGTAGCGCAAGTGGATACGTCAACAATAAGACAAACCAAAACCAATAGAGACCATCCACAAATTGTCTCAACCACTCCCACTGGACATAATGCACGAAATCGCAGTACAAATAACCATAGTACACGGAAAGTAAACAGTTATAAGGCAGAAAAAGGCAGTAACATCAGTCACAGTCATGTTACACCACAGCATACCCTACCCAGATGGCAGAAACGAACCAGTCCATACATAAGAAGAGAAAGGCCACAGTATGAAAATGACTATAATTACTCATTCTTGCGCCCCAGCACACCAAGAGAAAAGATGAAGTGCTGTATATCACAGAGTAACAGAGAAACAGAAATTGTCTTGCCAGGAGGATATCCAAAGCGACAAGACAGTGATACATGCCCCATGGAGTATCAATATAACTCAAAAACAGGTGGATATGATAAAGTCCCAAAACCAATTGAAATTTCCGAAGAAAAGGAAGAATTCTTATATGACTATACCACAGGAGGATACTATAGCAGCAAAGTTGGAAACAGAAAGAATGAAAAAAATTTTCGCCCAGGGAAAGAAGACAGCCCTATAGCACAAACAGAAGAAATACAGTAACGTACGCGGATAAGCGCAGTTACGACAGAAATAATCAGAAAAAATGGCACAACAACGACTACCCCAGAAATATAATAAGAAATGAATATACAGTAAATGCAGTGACAAATGGAAATGCACACAGTACATGGCAGAGGAGACAGTACCAAGCACAGCCCAATGAACGGCAAAGAACTACGCAAAAGAAAGCCACATACCAGGAGCAGAGATTTTCACAAGATGCAAGAAAAATGTCCCAAAATTATGGGAATGAAACGGAGGCATCAAGACAGACCAGAGATATCATAGCAGATCATAAATACAGAGAGAGAATAGCTCAGTTACTTGCAACCCTGAATGCCACAGAAGATAATAAGCAACGTTTGAAAACGTTTGTAGAAAAGCACCAAGATGTATTCGCACTCAATGACATGGAATTAGGCAGAACTAACACTGTCACAATGGACATTCAAACAACCACAGAGGAGCCAATACATATGAAACCCTATCATACGCCCTTGAAAAATAGAGAACTCGTGGAAAGGTCTATAAATGAAATGCTACAGGCAGGAATCATCGAAAGATCCCGTTCCCAATGGTCCTCACCCATAGTGATCGTAACAAAGAAAGACGGCTCCAGTCGCTTTTGCTGCGACTACCGTGCCCTTAACAAAATCACAAAAGTCATTTCCTACCCCCTCCCCAGGATAGACGATCTACTTGCGACGTTAGGAAAGTCTACATACTTTACCACACTTGATGCAAGGTCAGGCTTTTGGTGCATCCCCATGACACCTGAGGCAAAACAGAAATCCACATTCTGTTCACATATGGGAAGTTTTTTTTGGAATGTTATGCCATTTGGTCTAAAAGGATCTCCAGCAACATATATGTCACTCATGGATGAAGTGTTAAAGGGTCTACATCCATTTGCCCTGGCATACATAGACGATATCCTGATACATACCGCAGGCACGATGGAAGACCACCTCCGCAAGGTTGAAACAGTGTTTGATAGACTCAGGCATCACCAAATAAAGTTAAAACTGTCGAAGTGTGAGTTTCTAAAGACAGAAACAAAATATTTAGGCTTTGTCATCAATAGACATGGCGTCAGACCTGATGAAGATAAAGTCAAAGCCATAAGAGAAATGCCTAGCCCCAAGACGGTGAGACAAACACGCTCATTTATTGGTACAATAGGGTACTATAGACGCCACATCATCAATTTCTCCAGAGCAGCAGAGCCTTTGATAGCCCTTACCCGCAAGTATGCACGCTTCAAATGGACAGAAGACTGCCAGAGATCCTTTGAGTATCTAAAAAATGCCCTAACCACCATCCCACTGCTTGGACATCCAGATATTTCTCAGCCCATGATACTATACGCCGATGCCTCAGATAACGCAATTGGTGCTTGTTTGGTCCAACCTGTACTAGAAGATGAAACACCCATCCTACCAAACATTCCAAATGAGAAACCCATTGCATTCCTATCCCACGCATTGTCAAAGTCACAAAAACGGTGGACCACCACTGAGAAAGAAGCATATGCTATTCACTATGCAGTACAAAAGTTTGACTTTTACGTCAGAGGAACTAAACTCATTATAAGAACTGATCATCAACCTTTGGTTAACTGGCTCACCAAAACACAAGAACAGCCAAAGAAGTTACAGACATGGGCAATGAATTTACAGTCCTACGACACCACTATCGAACATATCCCAGGCGAAATGAACACCTGTGCAGACCTCTTATCCAGGATTAAATATGATGATGAAACTGAAGTGAAAACAAATAGAGTCAAAAATGATGGCACATCCTCAGAGATTGACGATAATGCTAAAGAAATTAATGAAATTACTTCATCAAGTCGAAGAAGTACCTCAGATTCCGCCACTCAAGTAGAAGAAGAAAGCCAAGAGATGTTTGACATGAGAGTAGAACAAGCGAAAGATGCAGAAATTGTCAAGCTGCTCACATACGTGAAAGAAAACCCAACAAAAAGTAAAGATTTTACAGTACACCCAACGGATGGAATTCTATACTATATTGATCAGAAACAAGAAGGGACACTAAGAAAAGTCATTCCAGCACATCTAGTCCCAGAAGTATTGCTACAGTTTCATGATAACAACGGGCACATGGGAAGAGACAAAACAATTGATGTCATAAAGAAAAGGTATTATTGGCAAACTTTCTACAAGGACATTACAGAATATGTAGCCACCTGTAGAACATGTAAATTGAGAAACATGAAGCCACATTTAATTCCCCTTCAAGAAATGCAACCTTCCCATTACCCCATGCAAACAGTGAGCATTGACTTATCAGGTCCTTACCCACTCACCCAATCAGGCAACAAATACCTCCTGCACATAGTTGACCAATACTCTGTTTGGCCAGAAAGTTACCCACTCAGTGATGCCACATCGCAGTCCATCACGCAAATTTTTTTACAAGAATTCATTCCCAGGCATGGCTGTCCAAAACGAATCATTTCAGACAACGGTAAACAGTTTATAGGTAACCCATTTAAAGCCACCTTACACCAGCTGAATATTGAGCATACTACAACCACTTATTATTGCCCAAATGCAAATGGCAGAAATGAACGCATGCACGCCACCCTACATGATATTATTAGCAAATATATCAAGGGGAACCACCAATACTGGGACCTATACATTAACCAAGCTCTTGAAGCCATCCGAGTAAACGTGAACGATACCACAGGAATGTCACCCTTTCTCATGCTATACGGAAGAGAACCAAACTTTCCGTTAGACAACCTACTTCGCCCACAAAGAAAATACATGGGAGAAGACCCCATCGAAATAATCCTTCAAGAAAAGTATAAAGCTCACCAGATTGCACAACGAAATACGCAGAAGGCATTTCACAAGAAACAGAAACAACATGATAAATCAGCCAAGCTACCAACATACAAAATAGGAGACAGAGTATACTACAAGAAACATGTACGCAGTTCAAAATTCGATGACCGATGGTTAGATGGCTACAAAATCATGAAACAAACTACGCCTGTAAACTTCATTATTTGGAATGAAGAGAAACAACACCAAACAAAAGCTCACGTAAAACAAATAAAAATTGATAATCACCGGCCCATTCCGCCTCTGACGACAAATACAAGACCAGTCAGAAAAGCCACCCTAAATTATAATCCATCCAGCACAGATTCGTCTGACATATCAGAGTCAGAGACGACAGACTCTGAATTTTACCAAGACGACCACATACCCAGACCACCCACAGATGAAATACATCGAGCAAGACAACAACGAGACTCGTCCGAAAGCGAAGAAGATATCCCACCACTTGAATTGCGTAATCGACTCCAGGACAGAGACCTGCGCATTAGAAATGAAGAAATAATGCCTCAGACGTCACACGATGACAACAACCAAGCACCTTATATCCACACTCAAACTTACTCCCGCAGTGATAAATCGTCAGCTGATACCTATCACACCCCCAGTTCAGGCAGTTCTAGTTTTAACACTAGTGAAAACCAAACACTGCTATACCACAAGAACAAGATTGCTCGTTCAAAACAATCAGATCCTGAAGAAACTATACCCAAGCAGATTGTTGAACCATATACCAGCGATCTTTATGGAGACGAAACAGAACAAGACAGCATAGCTTTGTCAGACCCCAACGAACATAATGACAGAGAAATGGTAGAATTATACGAACAAGAAACAGACATTGATACAGCTAGTTCTATTGAAACCAGTGATGCGGATAGTACATTATTTGTACCAGTCAGCTCCAGCGTCAAACGCGCCTATAAAACAGAATCTGATGACTCAATCCCTAGCAACAAAATTCCGCGTATACAGCACAACTATATCAGACGAAAGATTCTGAAGAAACGCAATCATGTTCCAAAACCAAGCCGAGAAGTGTTAGCCTCATCTCAACTAGTCAAAAACAACAGTGTGCAAATTACTGTGCCCATTGTAACCGGTGCTAACGTTCAGCACAACCAGGTCAGAAGAAAAATCAAGGCGAAACATATACCTGCCTCAAAACCAACAGATGTTCCAGCCATACAAACCCCTACCACAGTGAAACCATCACCGCAATCAAAAGATGTTAAGCCATCACCGCATTCGTCAATGTCCTCAGTGTCCCAACAATCAGCAAATGCAGTGTCGTCGCCTATCACACCCGTCACCACTGCTACTCAGTATGATGCTCGCCTAAGCAGTCGGGACATTGCAAGGTTAGAGATGGCAGAGAAACTGAAGGAACTACTAAAACTTTGCTGAGACACGCCCCTCAAGTCTTCAATGTACATGCCATCCCATGTACCGTCACCGCGAATGTGCACTTAATTTTTAACAATGTACTAACTCTCCCCATGTACTCTATTTTCAGTCTTGGACAGTTCAAATGACTTGCTTACAGACTAAGATGTCAAAGCCTCACTGAGAAAGTTATTTTTTTCCAGCCTTAGAATAATGATGCCCAGAAAGAAATCAAGACCAGCCCACGGAGGATTCTAGTTAGACATTTTATTTGGATTATTGAAATAAAGATGACACAGATGATACAATGTTCTTTGTTTACAGACACCCTTATTAGTCAGACAGTTTTTGATATTCAGAATGTTACACAACTTTACCTATAACACATGTGTCATACTATTCTGTTGTAACATTGATCTCTACTTTTGAAACGAATCATATTCCATGTTTCATTCACCAGACTTCTTGTCCTTGCAGATCCAGAGTCCTGTATTTTCATGCAGACACTGTACACCAGTAGTTTTGTTTTCTTACCCCATACTAATATTTCTTTGATCTATATTATGCTAAACTCCTTTATATCTATCACCTTGATCAATCATACTGTTCATACTATGACATCTCTCAACAGCACATAATTCATACCCAAAACTAGTATTGTAGGTTATGCTATTTTTCTCCACAGGATTATTTCAAATGTACATTATTATTTTAGACCCAGATGTATATTAGTACTGTCAAAAATTTTACTGCCTATCACAAATACCCCAATGACATTTGCGCATGCTGAATTTCTGCAAATGAAGAATCCCTTGAGAGCATTAGTATATGCTAACACCAGATTGAACAAATTGCACCTATTTGTTGATGATGCCTTTGCCCATGTTAAAGAAATAGCATTTGCACATGCTGACCTAGCAAATGAAATACCCCATTACCGCATGATAACCACTAATGACACATGAGATGAAGAAGCAACAGGTTATGTATGATGAAGATGACATTTTATATTAAGGTGAAACTTTATGTTGTCACAGCTGAGATTTTGTTGAAATGTTGATGCACAAAATCCCCCACATTAACATTGGAGGAGGAATAATCTTAGTCTTTCGTGGTTACGAGATAAGACAAGGATATAATAGAATATTTGATGAATACCATGGAACAAATCAGAGCAGATGATTGTTGCACATATGAGGACCATATTTGAAGTCATTATTGAAGGATTATCAGTAGACAAGAGACATAAATGAATTATGATAATCCCATGGAACCACAGGTACTAAGGACACAAAATGGAGATTAAATAATGGAGAAAAAAAAAATAATGACTGAATAATTGCTACACCCAGAGGTAAAGGAAATAGAGATACATCCGCATTTTTGGAGAAGATATTTTTTTTTTTTGATTTTTGCTCATTGCCTTTGTAATATGAACATTGTTGTATAACAAATGACTATTCCTTATCACGAATTACAGAATGTTGTAAGATAGTTAGAATAAATTGACAATGTACTATACTCATAACATACCCAGAATTACAGGAGAGAAAATAAATAAATGGTTGATGAAATTGGACATACTGAGATTTGCTCACCCCGAGGATATTGGATAAGAAAATAACGTTATCCCAAGGACAGACATGTCACAGATATAGTACATGGACAATTAATAAGGATATATTTCCAGTACAGAATAAGAGGAATAGGAAGGATCCACATTTTAAAATATTGGAGCATCATGAGCGATGAATTGGACTTATAAAGGAAATGGAAATGGTACACTGTATGCAAGGATAACCAGAAATAATATGGTTAAATAGTAGTCAGAGTGCAAGGAACTTTGTCTTATAAGAATATTGTAGATTCCTCATGATCAATTGAATATTTTTTCTTCCTTTCTATGTCACATTTTTTGAGTGATGACCCCAAAATTTTTTTTCATCTCATATTGTCAAAAGTTCTTACATCTCAGTTAAATGTTTCCATAAATAATTGTTTGATGTGTTTTGCATAAATGTATTGCTAGATAAGGTACATAGGGAGTTACTAAGGATGAATTCTCAAGATAACAGGAGGACTAGAATAGATACAATGATATTGGTACACCATAAATGATACATTGGTGTTATAAAAAAAAAAAAAAAAAAAAAAGGAGACAAATATAAATTGTATACAAGGATGCCTCGAGAGTGACAACATGGATACATATTGTCAAAAGTATAAGCAGTTGACTTAAAAGAGAAAATAAAGTAATACGGAACCCAATGTAGAAAATTCATGATGATTTGGAAACTATATTTTTCTTTTCCCTTATATTTCATAAAATGATAGTAACACATTCGTCTGTTGGTTGCTGAATAATTTGATGTTTGAAAATTGATGTATGGTAAGTCAAAGAAGATCGTTGAAGAATAAATATATATATAAAATAATATTTCTAGGGAAGAGTTCACAAAAAAAAAAAAAAAAAAAAAAAAACTGTATTGACAGAAAAGAAGGAATGATTAGAAATAACTGACTAATGGACAGGATCACCACCAGACGTACGGATATTAGAGACAAACATCACATATTTTGAAGAAAAAAAAAATGTAATATAGAACATTTTCTACAGTGACGGACTTAGAACGAGTTTATACACTTACCATTTGGAAAATGTCTATAACAAGGAAACATACAAATAAATAAATAAGGATAAGCCATGAGGTTTTAATGCTTTTATTGTGAAAAATGATTACTTATAAAAATGATGCTGGTTGTATTATCGTATGATAAATATGCATATTATGTTTAGAGATGTTTTCTACATGAAATAATGAGCAAGTGGCTCATTCACTTAAAAAAAAAAAAAAAAAAAAAAGATTTTTTTAAGTCTTGCAGAATTATATATGGAGTAAATAACAGGAACAGAAAAGAGATAACACCCCCACCACATCCAAGAGAATGTAATCAACTATATTTTTGAATGAAATGTAATAGATTATGATAATCCAGCCAAGTTCTGCAAATAAGATAGTTTATTGTTCATTCCCCAGTGTTGCCACTCGTCACATTTTTTTAGTGATGACCTTATGAGTGTTTTGCAGATTTTGTTAGGCAGTGTTGCCAATTTGCAAATTTGGTGAAAAATATTATGATGTGATGAATAAGTTACACTTTTTGAAGTTGATGTCCACTACTAGTTTTTTTTACATAGCAGACGACCTCATATAGACATAGGACCCCAGTATAGGAATTAAATTAAATTTTTTTGGAAATATTTTTGGACTTAGAAAAATTTTTGAACTTTAAATTTTTCTGAAAATTTTTTTGAACTTAGAAATTTTTGGGGATGGATTTTTGTTATTGATAGTACTCAAATGTCTCCCTACGAGATACATTTGCAGGGCCCCGGGATCTGTATGTAACCGCGTATACCGTAAGTTTTCAGATACAGGCTATATTAACATATAAAATAAATTTTTATAGAAACAGAAGATTAAAAAAGTCTTGGCGCAGATGTTTAATTAAACCAGGTTAGCTTCGAAAAGCCACGCATTATTTTAGGCTAAGCTTCGCTTCGTAACGCCAAGCATTAATTAGGGTAGCTTCGCTTACGCCAAGCATTGGTCACGTGATTTTCCCACCAATGGTTAGGCTGAGTCTTCTTTCCCCGGAATGAACAAGAGACGAAGCCATTTTTTAAGTCAGTAATGAATTTAGAGCGGTGGAGACAAGACGTAATTCTCTTTGCTCAGTGATATTCTATAGAGGAGATTGACTTCGCACAATTAAAGCAACTGTGTAATTTCGAAACGTAGAATAATTTGTTTGTGAATTCATGAAAACTGTAAGTATTGCTAAATACTGAATGCAATAACTGTTAGAGCCCACAGTCATAACTGAAACGGAGCTACGCTCGAAAACTGGGTAAAGAATTGTAAACCCAGGCATATATCTGAACCTTTTACCAAGAATGAAGGTCCTTAAGCTGAGAGAAAGTCAAACTAAGGAATACTAATGAATAAGAGAAAGTTTGGCTCTTCATTGAAATGAAGAGATAAGAAAAACGTGAAATCTAGACCACATTAACAAATAAACGAAGGAACACTAGAAGGATAGAGGAGCCACGCCATGTTTTAGCAACTTGAAAAGATTACGAGATGCAATAAGGAATATTGCATCATTAAAATAAAGCATTGACTTTTTATGCTTGTTTATTAAATGTCAACATGCTATTATGCAAATCTGGTGTGGTTACCATTTGACTTAACCCAGTTCTTGTTGGAAATTGAATAAACATTTGTTTCATTGAACACAAATGCTGTTGACGAATCATATGTTTGCAGTTAGCCATCATACCAATTATTAAAGGATCATGCCAAAGCTAATCGTTGCAGGTGCAACACAAATAATAACCATATGCTCTAAAAATAAAACATCATAGAGGATTGTCCCCGAACCTGGTAAATTCCTGTAAGTCTGTAGAGAGAAATCATCACCTCTAGCAGGCTAGCTAGTAATCAAAATCTAATACTCTCGAGTTAAACAGCAACCCCCACTACCCTGCCCGGCCACAGTGATTTAGAGGTGCAAGTCGTGATTTAGAGTTGCAAGTCGTGATTTAGATTTTTTATCGGGATTTAGAGTTGCCTGTCGTGATTTAGAGTTGCTTGTGGTGATTTAGAGTAGCTAGAGGCATATGTATCTTTAATGACACATTTTAAGGCATGCATAATTTAATTAATATTAATAATAATAGTTGCCCGTTGCAAGCGAAGATGGCGACAGCTTCAGACTTGAATTGTGAGACATCAGTGCCGTGATCTCATATGGCTAATTAGTCCTATTTTGGCCCTACAGGCCATGCAACATACGGGGCACACATGGTTAGAGTCGATAGTAGTGTTGCTGCGCATTCTGACTTTTCTTGCATCACGCTTGCTTTCTGCCTTATCAGCTAGATTCTGTTCTGCAATGCGAGCGCCTTGAGTAATGTTTGTCCGCCAGGCAGAGCGATCATGTGCGATAGTCTCCCAGGAGGAGACATCAATTTTGAAGCTGCTCAACGATGCTTTCAGTGTGTCTTTGAAGCGTTTCTTTTGTCCCCTTACTGTTCGCTTACCCATAGAGAGATCGCTGTACATCAATTGCTTTGGGAGGCGTTTTTCGGGCATGCGAACAACATGTCCGGCCCATCTAGTTTGGGCCCTCTGCAGCAATGTGTAGATGCTTGAGATATGTGATAATTTAATTAACCACTTGCTGGTTGGTTCTCAAAGATATTTTATAATGTATGTTTTATGGTTGCTCTCAATTTAAAATTTCGTCTATCCCTGACTTAGTGTGATCAAATCACCATCAAGAAGTTAAAGATAATGTTAGTCCACAACGAAAGAGAGTCGGGAATGACTGAGGATTTATGTTAACCGTTCTTCTAATGTACCAAACTGCGAAAGCCAACAGTGTACTTCATTATTTCTTGAGACGAAAGTAATTTAATAAGTTTCTGCCATGTGTATTTTGAAACAAAACAAATTTCTGCATTACAAAAATAATATATTATTGAAGGGGACATAATGTATTTTTCCTTCACCAGGGAAGTCCGGTGCCGAGGCGAAAGCGGCTCTCACTGAGATCATCGACAATGCTACAACTGTGCTGAAAAACTTTGGTAATAATATTAGCAACATTTGTCACTAGCATTTCTCGTCATTAAAATATTATAAGATCATCCATGTAGAAACTGATGATAAGAGCCAGACAAGTGCTAGTGATACAAGAGATGAGGCGAAGGCGCTAGGGAATTATAGGAAACACATTGAGGAAATCGGTTGACAGCAGAACCAGGCACTCAGGAGTCTGGAATCACAAGGGTAAGGGAAGTCGGCGTCGACCAAAAACACACGGAGAAGAGAGTTCAGGAAGAATCGGAAAGAAATGAAAGACCTTAAGTTGATGGCTTGCGAGAGTTGGACTTGGCATCAGTTTCTTGAAGGTCAATGCTCAGTGGGGAGCTTAGTGGTAATGAATAAAAGACAAATATTAGCATTTCTTGACATTAAAATATTAGTAGTTGTTTACACTAAAATGTTAACATTCCATGACACTAAAATGTTAGTAGTTGTTTACACTAAAATGTTAACATTCCATGACACTAAAATATTAGTAGTTGTTTACACTAAAATGTTAACATTCAATGACACTAAAATATTAGTAGTTGTTTACTCTAAAATCTTAACATTCAATGACATTAAAATATTAGTAGTTGTTTACACTAAAATCTTAACATTCCATGACACTAAAATATTAGTAGTGGTTTACTCTAAAATGTTAACATTCAATGACACTAAAATGTTAACATTCCATGACACTAAAATATTTGTAGTTGCTTATACTAAAATGTTAGCATTTCTTGACATTAAAATATAAGTAGTTGTTTATACTAAAATGTCAGCATTCCTTGAAATTAAAATATTAGTAGTTGTTTATACTAAAATGTTAGCATTCCTTGACATTAAAATATTAGTAGTTGTTTATACTAAAATGTTAGCATTCCTTGACTTTAAAATATTAGTAGTTGTTTATACTGAAATGTTAGCATTCCTTGACAATAAAATATTAGTAGTTGTTTATATTAAAATGTTAGCATTCCTTAACATTAAAATATTAGTAGTTGTTTACACTAAAATGTTAGCATTCCGTGACAATAAAATATTAATAGTTGTTAACACTAAAATATTAGCATTCCGTGACACTAAAATATTAGTAGTTGTTTACACTAAAATGTTAGCATTCCTTGACATTAAAATATTAGTAGTTGTTTACACTAAAATGTTAGCATTCCGTGACACTAAAATATTAATAGTTGTTTACACTAAAATATTAGTAGTTGTTTACACTAAAATGTTAGCATTCCTTGACACTAAAATATTAATAGTTGTTTACACTAAAATATTAGTAGTTGTTTACACTAAAATGTTAGCATTCCTTGACACTAAAATATTAATAGTTGTTTACACTAAAATATTAGTAGTTGTTTACACTAAAATGTTAGCATTCCGTGACACTAAAATATTAATAGTTGTTTACACTAAAATGTTAGCATTCCTTGACACTAAAATATTAATAGTTGTTTACACTAAAATATTAATAGTTGTTTACACTAAAATGTTAGCATTCCTTGACACTAAAATATTAATAGTTGTTTACACTAAAATATTAATAGTTGTTTACACTAAAATGTTAGCATTCCTTGACACTAAAATATTAATAGTTGTTTACACTAAAATATTAATAGTTGTTTACACTAAAATGTTAGCATTCCTTGACACTAAAATATTAATAGTTGTTTACACTAAAATATTAATAGTTGTTTACACTAAAATGTTAGCATTCCTTGACACTAAAATATTAATAGTTGTTTACACTAAAATATTAATAGTTGTTTACACTAAAATATTAATAGTTGTTTACACTAAAATATTAATAGTTGTTTACACTAAAATATTAATAGTTGTTTACACTAAAATGTTAGCATTCCGTGACACTAAAATATTAATAGTTGTTTACACTAAAATGTTAGCATTCCTTGACACTAAAATATTAATAGTTGTTTACACTAAAATATTAATAGTTGTTTACACTAAAATATTAATAGTTGTTTACACTAAAATATTAATAGTTGTTTACACTAAAATATTAATAGTTGTTTACACTAAAATATTAATAGTTGTTTACACTAAAATGTTAGCATTCCGTGACACTAAAATATTAATAGTTGTTTACACTAAAATGTTAGCATTCCTTGACACTAAAATATTAGAATTCCTGGCCAAAGAAGATGAAGAGAAACGAACGACCGAACAAACTTTATTTTCAAAGAGTTAAGAAAAACAAAGAAGAAAGAAACATATCGTAGAAAGAACACCTAATTAGAACCTCATTGGATTTCTCTGCAGACAATAATAAATATGGTAACTCACAGAATATTACAAGAAAAACAACATTACTCGGAAAACAGAAACTGCATGACATTTCACTCACGTTGCGTTTTCAATGATTTAATTGGATGTTACCAATCTTCAACGTATGCACATCAAATATGTGAATAAACGTAGACATCTGAATTCTGACAATCTTCTTGACGTATGTCACAATAACGTACACAGTGTGGTAGATAGAAACGCTCTACTGTACTCTACACATGACAAGTAGTTTAGCTCGTTCAATCTATGGCAATTCTTCTCTAGATTTCACTGGTCATATAGTTATTGCTCTCGGTAAAGACTATTTATTATGTTGGGCTGATTGTCTATCATACTGTATTTCATTATTCTGTACGATGCTTGAACTTATCAACTGACTGGTCAACGTCGGGGAATCTTGCTTTGGTTTTAAGACTGATACCCTGTTGGTTTTAGGCTGGTACTCAACACGAATGTTTAACGTAGTTATGCGAGGCATAAAGTTTATAAATGTGATAACATGTACCTTCTCTAAAAACGTGAACACCTCCGTCCAACGAAATAATCACAATAAACTTCTGTTTGAAATAAGAACCATTTTCTTCTACACATGATTCGTTGAACATTTTTCTGGTTTTAGGGTTTCATCTGTGTCCACAGAGTCGCTTATGCACAAACATTGCAAAGTGACCACACCAGAACTCATTAGACTGAGTTTTCACGGTCCTTCCTCGACGAAGACCTGGATGGAACTGACTGTGCACATAGAGTTGCGCTATCTTCTGTTTCTCTTCCCTCACGTGTTGAACAAAGTTCATGTTCAACACATCTGAACATCATGTGACAGAGTGATTCTCGCGCAGTTCGTAACACTCTAGTAGCTTGTCTTTTGTCTAAAGAGAGGGGAACTCTTGCCCCTACTGTTAAATAAGTGGTATTACTTCCCTTTTATCATTAACCATCTAAACTCGGTTACATACGCACAAAGACAGACAACGCAGATCGCTCAGTCAAGTCATAAGTATACATTACAGACAGACAACGGAAATGGCACAGTCAAGTCATAAGTTCTCGGTCTAGTCTTAAGTACACATACATACAGACAACGGAAATGGCTGTAATACGTATACATTACAGACAGATAATGTAGATGGGTCAGTCAAATCTTAAGTATGCATACAGTCAGACAACGTAGATGGCTCAGTCAAATCAAAAGTATGCTTTACAGAGAGACAATGGAGATGGGTCAGTCAAGCCATTAATATGCATAGAGACAGATAACGTTGATGGCTCGATCAAGTTATAAGTATGCATTGCACACAGACAAAATAAATGACTCGGTCAAGCAATAACTGTGTAGAAACAGAACAACATAGATGGCTCAATTAAATCATAACTATGTGTAGAGACAAAATAGATGGCTCAGTCAAGTCATAACTATGTGTAGAAACAGGACAAAATAGATGGCTCGGAATGAGCCTGCTAGGACATCGGCGAATTTGAAGACCCCTAGAAACATGGAGATGAAACAAATGGAGTTAAACGAGTAGCACTTGTAATAAATGAAGGTGGCTCCGGAGTGCGGTTCAGCAGGAAGAACCTTTTGATCAAAACTTTGTTTCCGAACAATAAGTTATAATAGTAGAAGTAGTATTAGTAGTTGTATCATTAGTGAGAGTAGGATTAGTAGTTATAGTTAATTGTAGTGACATGGTTGGGGTAATGATGGCTTTCGCTGTCCTATTAATAATGTTGCAGGTGTTGAATCTGAGTTGCAGCCAGTGCCAGAAAACATCAAAGTTGAGGTTGTTGACAATGGTGAGTTATGCATTGCTGTACCCTCCTGGAATCTAATATCATCATCATCATCATCAGTATCATCATCGTCAATATATCACCATAATCATCATCGTATTAACATTACCATTTTCATATTACTCATCAGCTTCATTATAATCCTTTCATCACTCTCATTATCGTCACATCATTATCATCATCACGTAAACATTATTATTATCACTTTATTATCATTGCAATAACATCCTTACCATCATCAGTTCATTATCATCATTTCAACGCCACCGCCCCCATCACCATCCTCATCATTAAAATTACATTACTATTGTCATCATCATCACAGTATCATTTTTACCATTATCATCATAATTTCATTTATCAACTTCATCATCCTCTTTATCGTCACATTCTCAGGTAATACGCTCATCTCTTGTGTCACACCCGCTTTTATACTCGCCAGTACCTTTATAATCTTCATCACAGACTTTATTTTAGAAGGCAAGAAACCTGAGAGAAAAGCCAAAACATCGGAGATGCGACATGAATGAGGTGTACAATGATGAGGTACCTCCCAGTCTATACCACATGCACCCTTTAATAGAACTCTCAGAGGAAGAAAAGTTTAAAGAGGCCAAAGAAAACCTGTAAAGAAGGGTAATTAAAATAAAACAGCCAATTCAAATGGGTCATCTTATTGGGACAACTTATGAAATGGCAAAAACAACTGTAAAAGCTATAAAAACAACTATAAAAGCGATTAAAAACAACTATAAAAGCGATATTTAAGTCCAAATGTGATAGAGAGCACACAAGTCATATAAAAAAATGATGAATCATCGGCTATCTAGGGAAGACCACGTCACCTTTTCCCGGCTGTGCACTGGGAATAACAGATTGAGGTACAATCTATACCACAAGTACAGGATTGGTCCAACAGATCTCTGCTCCTGTGGTATCAACCCCATGACAGCCGAACATCTGCTGCAGTTATGCCCAATATACAGCAGTGAAGGGAGTAGCGTATGTAAACAACCTACTTCTCTCCATGAAAAACTGTTTGGAGATGTCAGGAACCTTGAGCTGACTACTGCCTTTATTAGAGTCATTAATGTGGAAGTCTGAAGGCAAACGAGATGTCAGGAACCTTGAGCTGACTACTGCCTTTATTAGAGTCATTAATGTAGAAGTCTGTGTGGCAGAGTGAAACCATCCCACACGATCTCAAAGACGCGTCAATTATACATCTATATAAACGTAAAGGTAATCGCCAAGACTGTAACAATCATCGAGGAATCTCTCTTTTATCAATCGCTGGGAAGATATTCGCCAGAATCCTTCTGAATCGCCTTACGGCTCATCTTGACAAAGGTCTTTTACCTGAAAGTCAGTGTGGGTTCTGGAGAGAACGTGGAACCATCGATATGGTGTTCGCTGCAAGACAGCTACAAGAAAAATGCCAAGAACAGCACTGTGATCTGTACACAGCTTTCATCAACTTGACAAAGGCGTTTGACACGGTCAGTAGAGAGGGTCTATGGAAGATCATGGCAAAATACGGCTGCCCAAAGAAATTTATCTCAGTAGTGCAGCAACTGCATGATGGAATGCAGGCTAGAGTTCAGGAAAACGGTGAGCTTTCGGAGCCTTTCCCCGTCTCAAATGGAGTTAAACAAAGGTGTTTACTTGCACCGACTCTGTTTAGTATCATGTTTTCTGCTATGCTGACTGATGCTTTCAGAGACGGGGACACAGGAATCGACATCAGATATCGTATTGATGGAAAACTGTTTAACCTTAGGAGGCTTCAAGCAAAAACCTAGGTCAAATCACACACCATCAGAGATCTTCTGTTTGCTGATGATTGTGCTCTCAATGCTGGCTCAGAGGCTGATCTGCAGCACAGCATGGATAGATTCTCCGATGCCTGTGCCAACTTTGGGCTTACCATCAACACGGAGAAAACAGAAATCATGTACCAACCAGCTCCTGGCACAGTTTATACTGAGCCAATCATCAAGAGAGAAATCCACACTAGAATTGCTTTGGCAGCTAGCGCCTTCAATAGATTATCTAACATTTGGAAATTACGATCATTGAATATACATACTAAGCTTCGTCTGTTTAATTCAAATGTTATCTCAGTGTTAACATACGGCTGTGAGAGTTGGAAAATAACAAAATCATTGGAGAACAAGCTGAATACATTCGAGAACAAATGTCTTAGAAAACTCATGAACATCAGTTGGAAAGAATTCAAGACTAATCGACAAATAAGAGAAGACTCTAGGCAGAAATATGTCTCCGACTATATAAGGAAAAGACGATGGTCATATATCGGTCATGTCCTACGAATGCAAAACAACAGAATACCACTACAGGCGCTCACTTGGGTTCCTGGGGGTAAGAGGAAAAAAGGAAGACCAAAAGAAACACTCAGAAGAACAATAATAAGAGAAGGAAGAACGTTGGGCCTAAATAATATGCAAGAGCTAAGAGGAGTGGCGTCACAACGAACACCTGGAGAGCACTGGTTTCTGCCTTATGCGCCGTGTTTGGTGCTTAAAGAATTTATTATTATTATTATAATCATCAAGGTAAATGGTGAGAAACTGAATGTTGTGAACAGATTCACATACCTTGGTAGCACACTTTCCCAGAACATCGTCATTGATGATGAGGTAAACACTAGGATCTCCAAAGCCAGCAGCACATTTGGCAGACTATACACCAACGTTTGGCATCAAAGTGGCATTAGTCTACAGACAAAGCTGAAGGTGTACAGAGTTGCGGTGCTTCCAGCGCTGCTTTATGCATGCGTAACATGGACTGTATACAGGCGCCACGTAAAGAAGCTAAACCACTTCCAAACAGTCTGTCTCAGGAAGATAATGAACATCAAATTGCAAGACAAGATCCCGGATACCGCCGTTCTTGACAGAGCTGGTATCCCTAGCATCCATACTATTCTGATGCAGTCACAGATTCGCTAGGCAGGTCATGTAGTCCGTAAGCCAGACCATCGACTGCCAAAGATACTCTTTTATGGTGAGATGCAGAAGGGTAAACGCTCCCATGGTGGTCAAAAGAAGCGCTTCAAAGACACGTTAAAGACGTCATTGAAAACCTTTGACATAAACCCAGACATATGGGAAGCTGCTGCGCAAGACCGAACTGCTTGGCGCACATCTCTTCGTAAAGGTGCAGCAGCATGCGAATCATCCAGAAGAGCAGCAGCGGAACAGCGGAGATAAGCTAGAAAAGACCGTGAAATAAAACCTTCACATGAAGCAAACATTCCCTGCCCAAGATCTTTCAAGGCCCGCATCGGGCTCATCAGTCACCTTTGTACCCATAGAGTAATCTAACATATTCCTAATAATTGGATGAACAGAGTGGTCTTCATCACCCGTGATGGACGAACAACAACAACGTTGTAGAAGTCTGAGGACAAACGAGATGTCAGGGACCTTGAGCTGACTACTGCCTTTATTAGTTAGAGTCATTAATGTAGAAGTCTGAGAACGAACGAGATGTCAGGAACCTTGAGCTGACAACTACCTTTATTAGAGTCATCATCAATCAAAATACATAACTGTCGCCGTAAGTACTTGGTCGGTCAGACACATTTTTTGCACACCGTCATTTCGCACTTTTTTTTTTAAATTTTCGAGAGAGGGCATTAACTTTCAAGCAAAGCTAAGGGCCTGCAACTATGGTTGAAAGTTAGACAATAATTGTATTGTTTCCCCTTATATGTACTCTCGCGAAAATAGAAAAAAAGTGCACAAATGAAGGTGTGCATGAACAGTTTCATTATGGAAAGAAGCCAACAACCCGATTGATAAACAGTACATGAACTGAAGTTTCGTCAAATTTCAAACGTTGTTCGCAGAGGCAGTAAAGTTGACCAAGGCGTCTCAGAGGCGGTATGTCGACCAAGGCAAGATTTTAAAAGATGCGCGAACAATTACGAGACATGTTGTCATAAAAGAAATGTTAGTTATTTAGTCAATTTACGGTCCATTAGACCATTATCACTGCTCTACATGTCATTTAGGTTGGGTTACTCCATGTCTTCATATTTAATACATCTATATAATTTTCACTACAAATATCTAAAGACGGTCGTCTGCAATGAAATGACCACAGTAGTGAAAGTACCGTCTGTAATACATGTAACAGAAACACACTATAATTAAAAACATGCCAATTTTGGCGGGTTGTTGCTAGTTAACGTAGAAGTCTGAAGGCGAACGAGGAAGGAGAAGAAGATCTTGTGGTGCTCTATAGAACACGGCCATAAAGAGATTTCGGTTACAAGCAGCAGTTGTAGATTTTTTTTCCACGGGGAGCTAAAAGCAAGAATAAAGAACGATGAAGGTGAGTTAAATTACCTCCTAATGTAGTACACTTTTGTTCATTTAGAGCATCTGCTAATTAGAATTAACTCTTTCGTTGTCACAACATTTTTTCAGAAGCTGCTTACAATGTAGCGCTAAAGTTGGACGGAGAATTTTTCTTGCTCTCCCAATACGCGGCTAGGTTGAGCACGGCTATTGGTCTGTATTATGTTTACACGTGAATATGTGTTATGTGTAAAGTATTTTGTGTGTGGGCATGTTACGTTACTTCATGTGATAATTTTTCTTTGCATACTTAGTAAGGCTATAAAAGAGGTTTTGAATCAACAAAGGAAATAAATTCGCAAGGGAAATAATTGACGTGCACGGTGTATGCTAGAATGAGCGTGTAAGAAAATTGTGGTTAAGCGGTTACATTTGTTTGACAGTTTCCTATCTCAGCTGTTTATATCCATACTCGACATGTTGATATATACTAACTGTACCTCTTTATTTCAGCAACTATTATCTAGTATTATTTAGTAAGACTTTTAAAATTATAACTGTGTAAGCTTCTTTTTTTTCACCCTGGCAAATTGTGACTAGAACGCTTTCTTGGGTCAGTGTGCCTTTTGAGAATCGTATTTAATTCCACAACTGACAAGTTTAAATCAGACTTTGCTTTATAAAATTGTCTGAAAAATGATATGAGCTACTGTCAAGCTTAAAAAGATACCTTTAATACTAAAAACTTCAAAAATGATAGCAAGGTCAAGAAATTATTTGACAACTGACGACGTACTGAAATTATTCTGTGGTTATAATGCATAGGAGACATTTCGTATTCGTAAAGATAGTGACGACGTTACTAGAGCATGCGCCCCGTCATAGCCATTTTTCATATTAGGATGATCAATCTTTATCGATAATCAATAAAACCGTGGTACGAGGGGCATTCAGAAAGTAATGCACCACATCGTTTTTCTCAGCTAATAATGAAGATAGAAGCATGAAATTGTGCTCACTTCAAATATGGCATGTGCCAATTGCGTGCACCAATAAACAGCGAATTGTGATAGAATTTCTCGTTGCAGAGAAGGAAACTGTTGTGAATATTCACAAGCGTCTATGTGATGTGTATGGAAATTTTGCAGTCGACAGGAGTACAGTCAGTCGCTGGGTTCAGAGAATCAAAGAATCAGGAAGTGGAGATACGGAGCTGCTTGATTGGCTGCGATGTGGATGTCCTGCTACAGCCACCAATGCAGAAATGTTGAATTGCGCTGAGGGCATTATTCTTACTGATAGGCGAATCACTACTCAACAATTGGCCTTACAGCTGTCAGTCAGCATTGGTAGTGCAAATGCAGTTATAAAAACTCTCGGATTTTCTAAGGTTTGCGCAAAATGGGTTCCTCGAAGTCTCACAAATGACCACCGATTGCAAAGGAAAGCAATTTCTTCTGAATTGTTGGAGCGTTTCAATGCTGATGGAGAGAACTTTTTGGCTAAGATCGTTACAGGTGACGAGACCTGGGCACATCATTTTGAACCTGAGACAAAAAGACAGTCAATGGAGTGGCATCATCCGCAATCACCAAGAAGAAAGAAATTCAAGACAATTCTTTCAGCTGGAAAGGTCATGATCACTGTCTTTTGAAACATTGAAGGTGTGATTCTTGTGGACGTTATGCCAAGAGGAGAGACAATCAATCCGCAAGCTTACATTAAGACATTGAAACAAACTCAATCAACGTTTTCGCAGAGTTCAGCCGCATAAGAATCCAACAGATCAGCTTCTCCTTCACGACAATGCGCGCCCTCACACAAGTCTGGCAACACGGGAAGCAATCACCAAATTGGGTTGGACTGTACTACCCCATCCACCCTATAGTCCTGATTTGGCACCCTCTGATTTTCATCTATTTGGTCCACTTAAAGATGCACTCCGTGGGACAAGGTTTGAAGATGATGAAGGAGTGATTCATGCAGCGAAGAAATGGCTACATGATCAAGACAAAATCGGGTACGGGCTAGGAATACATGCACTTGTTTTGCGCTGGCATAAAGTCGTACAAGTTGATGGGGATTATGTTGAATAATACCGATGCTTACATGACATATCCATGTATATTGTGTATAAATTTCATGCTTTTTTAATAAACAGCTCCTGAGAAAAACAATGTGGTGCATTACTTTCTGAACGCCCCTCGTATTTATAAATGAGCCCCACCTTAACAAAGATATTTATGTTCTTGTCTTGTTATAAGATTCTGGAGATGATACAGGTATCAAAGAGAGCCTCCTTGCTATCAGAATGAGAGCTTCTGAAATCAGGAAAGAAATCGACGCCTTAGGTATGGTATCTTTTTTTTTAATGTATGTATTTATATGTAAAGTTTTCACGTTTATTTGGCGGAGTCTGAGGAGATAATGAAATAATAGTATTACTGCTCATTCAGGCATGTCGTAACAGGAGACTAACATGAGATTGTGCACGAGGGATGGCAACCGCATTATGTAAATGAAACTGCGATAGAAACCGCCGCTGCCCTAGCTTGTGATTTTCCTCAACAATGTCATCTACAGTGGTGGTTCCATCAACAATGTCATCTACAGTGGTGGTTCCATCAACAATGTCATCTACAGTGGTGGTTCCATCAACAATGTCATCTACAGTGGTGGTTCCATCAACAATGTCATCTACAGTGGTGGTTCCATCAACAATGTCATCTACAGTGGTGGTTCCATCAATAATATCATCTACAGTGGTGGTTCCATCAACAATGTCATCTACAGTGGTGGTTCCATCAACAATGTCATCTACAGTGGTGGTTCCATCAACAATGTCATCTACAGTGGTGGTTCCATCAACAATGTCATCTACAGTGGTGGTTCCATCAACAATGTCATCTACAGTGGTGGTTCCATCAACAATGTCATCTACAGTGGTGGTTCCATCAACAATGTCATCTACAGTGGTGGTTCCATCAAGGTAGTCATCTACAGTGGTGGTTCCATCAAGGTAGTCATCTACAGTGGTGGTTCTATGTTCCATCAACACTGTCATCTACAGTGGTGGTTCTATGTTCCATCAACACTGTCATCTACAGTGGTGGTTCTATGTTCCATCAACACTGTCATCTACAGTGGTGGTTCTATGTTCCATCAAGGTAGTCATCTACAGTGGTGGTTCTATGTTCCATCAAGGTAGTCATCTACAGTGGTGGTTCTATGTTCCATCAAGGTAGTCATCTACAGTGGTGGTTCTATGTTCCATCAACAATGTCATCTATAGTGGTGGTTCTATGTTCCATCAAGGTAGTCATCTACAGTGGTGGTTCTATGTTCCATCAAGGTAGTCATCTACAGTGGTGGTTCTATGTTTCATCAACACTGTCATCTACAGTGGTGGTTCTATGTTCCATCAACACTGTCATCTACAGTGGTGGTTCCATCAAGGTAGTCATCTACAGTGGTGGTTCTATGTTCCATCAACAATGTCATCTACAGTGGTGGTTCTATGTTCCATCAAGGTAGTCATCTACAGTGGTGATTCTATGTTCCATCAAGGTAGTCATCTACAGTGGTGGTTCTATGTTCCATCAAGGTAGTCATCTACAGTGGTGATTCTGTTCCATCAAGGTAGTCATCTACAGTGGTGGTTCTATGTTCCATCAAGGTAGTCATCTACAGTGGTGGTTCTATGTTCCATCAAGGTAGTCATCTACAGTGGTGGTTCCTTGGTCTACTTCCATGTGTTCCTTGGTCTACTTCCATGTGTTCCTTGGTCTGCTTCCACGTGTTCCTTGGTCTGCTTGCATGTGTTCCTTGGTCTACTTCCATGTGTTCCTTGGTCTGCTTCCATGTGTTCCTTGGTCTGCTCCCATGTGTTCCTTGGTCTGCTCCCATGTGTTCCTTGGTCTGCTCCCATGTGTTCCTTGGTCTGCTTCCATGTGTTCCTTGGTCTGCTTGCATGTGTTCTTTGGTCTGCTTCCATGTGTTCCTTGGTCTGCTTCCACGTGTTCCATGGTCTGCTTCCACGTGTTCCTTGGTCTGCTTCCACGTGTTCCTTGGTCTGCTTCCATGTGTTCCTTGGTCTGCTTCCACATGTTCCTTTGTCTGCTTGCATGTGTTCCTTGGTCTGCTTCCATGTGTTCCATGGTCTGCTTCCACGTGTTCCTTGGTCTGCTTCCACGTGTTCCTTGGTCTGCTTCCACGTGTTCCTTGGTCTGCTTTCATGTGTTCCTTGGTCTTCTTCCATGTGTTCCTTGGTCTACTTCCATGTGTTCCTTGGTCTGCTTCCATGTGTTCCTTGGTCTGCTTCCATGTGTTCCTTGGTCTGCTTGCATGTGTTCCTTGGTCTGCTTCCATGTGTTCCTTGGTCTACTTCCATGTGCTCCTTGGTCTACTTCCATGTGTTCCTTGGTCTACTTCCATGTGCTCTTTGGTCTACTTCCATGTGTTCCTTGGTCTGCTTCCATGTGTTCCTTGGTCTACTTCCATGTGCTCTTTGGTCTACTTCCATGTGCTCTTTGGTCTACTTCCATGTGTTCCTTGGTCTGCTTCCATGTGTTCCTTGGTCTGCTTCCATGTGTTCCTTGGTCTGCTTCCATGTGTTCCTTGGTCTGCTTGCATGTGTTCCTTGGTCTGCTTCCATGTGTTCCTTGGTCTGCTTCCATGTGTTCCCTGGTCTGCTTCCATGTGTTCCTTGGTCTGCTTCCATGTGCTCTTTGGTCTACTTCCATGTGTTCCTTGGTCTACTTCCATGTGTTCCTTGGTCTGCTTGCATGTGTTCCTTGGTCTGCTTGCATGTGTTCCTTGGTCTGCTTCCATGTGTTCCTTGGTCTGCTTCCATGTGCTCTTTGGTCTACTTCCACATGTTCCTTGGTCTACTTCCATGTGTTCCTTGGTCTGCTTGCATGTGTTCCTTGGTCTGCTTCCATGTGTTCCTTGGTCTGCTTCCATGTGTTCCTTGGTCTGCTTCCATGTGTTCCTTGGTCTGCTTCCATGTGTTCCTTGGTCTGCTTCCATGTGTTCCTTGGTCTGCTTCCATGTGTTCCTTGGTCTACTTCCATGTGCTCTTTGGTCTGCTTCCATGTGTTCCTTGGTCTGCTTCCATGTGTTCCTTGGTCTACTTCCATGTGTTCCTTGGTCTACTTCCATGTGTTCTTTGGTCTACCTCCACATGTTCCTTGGTCTACTTCCATGTGTTCCTTGGTCTACCTCCACATGTTCCTTGGTCTACCTCCATGTGTTACTTGGTCTACCTCCATGTGTTCCTTGGTCTACCTCTATATGTTCCTTGGTCTTCCTCCATGTGTTCCTTGGTCTACCTCCGCATGTTCCTTGATCTACCTCCGTATGTTTCTTGGTCTACCTCTGTATGTTCCTTGGTCTACCTCTGTATGTTCTTTGGTCTACCTCTGTATGTTCCTTGGTCTACCTCTGTATGTTCCTTGGTCTACCTATGTATGTTCCTTGGTCTACCTCTATGTTCCTTGGTCTACCTCTGTGTGTTCCTTGGTCTACCTCCACGTGTTCCTTGGTCTACCTCCATATGTTCCTTGGTCTATCTCCATACGTTCCTTGGTCTACCTCCATATTTTCTTTGGTCTATCTCCATATTTTCTTTGGTCTGCTTTCGTGTTCCTTGGTCTACTTCCCTGTGTTCCTTGGTCTACCTCCCTTTGTTCCTTGGTCTACCTCCCTCTGTTCATTGGTCTACCTCCCTGTGTTCCTTGATCTACCTCCCTGTGTTCCTTGATCTACCTCCCTGTGTTCCTTGATCTACCTCCCTGTGTTCCTTGGTCTACCTCCCTGTGTTCCTTGGTCTACTTCAGTGTGTTCCTTGGTCTACTTCCATGTGTTCCTTGGTCTGCTTCCATGTGTTCCTTGGTCTGCTTCCATGTGTTCCTTGGTCTGCTTCCATGTGTTCCTTGGTCTGCTTCCATGTGTTCCTTGGTCTGCTTCCATGTGTTCCTTGGTCTGCTTCCACATGTTCCTTGGTCTGCTTCCACGTGTTCCTTGGTCTACCTCCATATGTTCCTTGGTCTATCTCCATGTGTTCCTTGGTCTACCTCCATGTGTTCCTTGGTCTACCTCCATGTGTTCCTTGGTCTACCTCCCTGTGTTCCTTGGTCTACCTCCCTGTGTTCCTTGGTCTACTTCAGTGTGTTCCTTGGTCTACTTCCATGTGTTCCTTGGTCTGCTTCCATGTGTTCCCTGGTCTGCTTTCATGTGTTCCCTGGTCCGCTTCCATGTGTTCTTTGGTCTACTTCCATGTGTTCCTTGGTCTACCTCCACGTGTTCCTTGGCCTACCTCCACGTGTTCCTTGGCCTACCTCCATGTGTTCCTTGGTCTACCTCCATGTGTTCCTTGGTCTACCTCCATGTGTTCCTTGGTCTACCTCCATGTGTTCCTTGGTCTACCTCCATGTGTTCCTTGGTCTACCTCCATGTGTTCCTTGGTCTACCTCCATATGTTCCTTGGTCTACCTTCATGTGTTCCTTGGTCTACCTCCATGTGTTCCTTGGTCTACCTCCATGTGTTCCTTGGTCTACCTCCATGTGTTCCTTGGTCTACCTCCATGTGTTCCTTGGTCTACCTGCATGTGTTATTTGGTTAACCTCCATGTGATCCTTGATCTACCTCCATGTGTTCCTTGGTCTTCCTCCATGTGTTCCTTGATCTACCTCCATGTGTTCCTTGGTCTACCTCCATGTGTTCCTTGGTCTACCTCCATGTGTTCCTTGGTCTACCTGCATGTGTTATTTGGTTAACCTCCATGTGATCCTTGGTCTGTACCTGCATGTGTTATTTGGTTAACCTCCATGTGATCCTTGATCTACCTCCATGTGTTCCTTGGTCTTCCTCCATGTGTTCCTTGATCTACCTCCATGTGTTCCTTGGTCTATCTCTATATGTTCCTTGGTCTACCTCCATATATTCCTTGGTCTACCTCTGTATATTCCTTGGTCTACCTCCATATGTTCCTTGGTCTACCTCTGTATGTTCCTTGGTCTACCTCCATATCTTCCTTGGTCTACCTCCATATGTTCCTTGGTCTACCTCCATATGTTCCTTGGTCTACCTCTATATGTTCCTTGGTCTACCTCCGTATGTTCCTTGGTCTACCTCCATATGTTCCTTGGTCTACCTCCATATCTTCCTTGGTCTACCTCTGTATGTTCCTTGGTCTACCTCCACATGTTCCTTGGTCTACCTCCATATGTTCCTTGGTCTACCTCCATAAGTTCCTTGGTCTACCTCCATATGCTCCTTCATCTACCTCCATATTTTCTTTGGTCTATCTCCATATGTTCCTTGGTCTACCTCCATGTTCCTTGGTCTTCCTCCACATGTTCCTTAGTCTACCTCCATATGTTCCTTGGTCTACCTCCACATGTTCCTTGTCTACCTCCATATGTTCCTTGGTCTACCTCCATATGTTCCTTGGTCTACCTCCATATGTTCCTTGGTCTACCTCCACCTTTCTTATCCTAGGGATTCCAGAACAAAGACTGTCTGGTAATGCTACTGTTATGTATTGCTGACTTCTTACTTTCTTTACAAACAGAATATAACCTTCCAAACATGTCATTGTTTCGATAATTAGAGTACACCCTCCATATAACGAAAGTTTGGATATGTAATGGAGAAAATGTTGCAGTAAACCGTAAGATCATCTCCATCACGTACATTCGGATATTAACAGTGCTCCCGTGTGTAAACAGAAACTAGTGATGCCACAACATGTTTATGTGCATATGCGCTCACAGATCAATTATGTTGTCTGTCGGTTATATCCCCGTAATTATCATCATCATTACAACCATCACTATTATCATTAATACGTCACCATCATCATTATTAAGACATCATCATCTGAATCATTAATTACGTCAAAAACACCACTGTAATCGTCGTTATCATAAATACCTTTACCGTTTTCATCAAGGACTGGCGCCATTATGACCACAGATATCATTAGTACACTCTAGTAAACACGTTTGTTATAGGCAACATTCATCATTATCGACTGGCACCATCATCACCAGCGCCAGTAATGTTACCAAAACTCCACATCAACATCATCACTAGAAGAAACAAACAACACAAACCATTGTCGTCGATGCAAGGACCACTAATAACTTCACCAATATCATCGTCTGTCTTTTAATTATAACTACCAGGCATTGAATTCATCACGTACCAAGACCCAAGTGAAGTCGACAAAGGTAAACTTCCATTTTGTTTTCTTGTAGCATTTCTGTGTTCGTTTATAAAAACCTAAATGTAAGCAAACCATCATTAGAAACGAAACAAAATAGTAGTGAGTGGACAATTTTACTGCATGACTGTTGTTTCAGACTTTCTCAACTTAAAATTTTATGGGAGTCAGGAAGAGCTTTGGGATATTTTCCGAGACCAGGGAGTTTAAAACAAAAAAGCCTATATTAAAAAATATATATATATGTTATCATATAACTGACCTCGAAACCCTCGAATCGGTCGGTTGGATCGGAGGGTTGATCAGTGAGTTAACAATTCACTATCGTAAAACAAGCTATTGTTACCGAAACAGAACCAGGCTCGACAGTAAACATGACTCACTCTAATATCTTGGGGGCTAAGGAGATTTTTAAATGCCTCTAAAACTAAAGCTATGAACTTTTCTAACGAGACCTTTGATATCATCTTGAACGGGGAAAAACTACAGAAAGTTGAAAGTTTCAATTATTTAGGCAGTAAAATGACTCAGGATGGTGACACAACAAGAGAAATCCATACTAGAATTGCTTTGGCAGCTAGCGCCTTCAATAGATTATCTAACATTTGGAAATTACGATCATTGAATATACATGCCAAGCTTCGTCTGTTTAATTCAAATGTTATCTCAGTGTTAACATACGGCTGTGAGAGTAAATGTCTTAGAAAACTCATGAACATCAGTTGGAAAGAATTCAAGACTAATCGACAAATAAGAGAAGACTCTAGGCAGAAATATGTCTCCGACTATATAAGGAAAAGACGATGGTCATATATCGGTCATGTCCTACGAATGCAAAACAACAGAATACCACTACAGGCGCTCACTTGGGTTCCTGAGGGTAAGAGGAAAAAAGGAAGACCAAAAGAAACACTCAGAAGAACAATAATAAGAGAAGGAAGAACGTTGGGCCTAAATAATGTGCAAGAGCTAAGAGGAGTGGCGTCACAACGAACAACCTGGAGAGCACTGGTTTCTGCCTTATGCGCCGTGTTTGGTGCTTAAAGAATTTATTATTATTATTTTTATCATCACCGCAAGGTTTAAATTGAAAGAAATTATAAATTTTAGGATTAATAACGAAATAAATAACACGATTTATTTATTATTAATGTATTTTATTCCAAAATGTTCTAGAATTAACAAAACAACATAATTTTTTTTTTAATTTATAACAACATTGTTTTTTAATTGCTTGCTTTTTAATCTTGACAAATTTATTTTATAATTAAAAAAAAATATATTTTTGATAAATAAGTTTTCAGGAAGAAAAGTAATTGATGTATTTATCTAATGTTTGTTATCAAGTTGTACAAAGAAATTTACCAGTTAATGAAAATATCATTTCATTTTCCGTCCAAGTAGATTGTATGGTTCACCCGTGTGTTACCGGGGCCCGAAAGGGGAGCAAAGAATAGTAACACTGCACCCTACCACGCATGTCGTAAAAAGCGACTAAGGAGGGTATGGGCATGGGGCTGTTTACCCCATCCCGTAAAAACTTCGCACAGTGGGCTGATCACCTGCTTGCCAACCAATCTGATTACGGAAACAATGATAGATTGTTTGGTCTGTTTTTGTTCCACAAAGACGCCACTAGGCATGGTGGAAACAGCGATAGATTGATCAATTTGTTGTTGCCCTAAGACGCCACTAGGCGTACTGGCCACATACTGCTTTGCCGGTTGATGGCTAAGGATGGAAGAAGAAGAAGAAGAAGATTGTATGGTTAATATTTTTTCAATCAGGAGAATCAAATCAGCAGTTTGCTTTAAACATTCGAAATTGTTTGCTAGTATCTTTTTTTAATTGACATGTATTTTCTTATTAATTTGACACATTTTATTCAAGGTTTAGTTCATGTTCTGTGGCTGATGTCATTGACAAATTATCATCACTGTCTTCTGTATTTTCCCATTCTTCACTGTCATTTGTTGTCGATGACGAGATGTCGCCCGAAGAGTCTATTCATTAACTCGTCTGCGAACGAATATAACGTACCGGTAGTAATTAAATGTAAATGAAAATATTCGTCTCTTTTTATGCTCCCTGGATTTTGGAGGTACTTCTTTTTCGTAGTCTTAGACATCTACTTGAACATTTTCAAAGTAAGCAGTAGTCAGTTGGAGGCTATTTTTATCTCCATAGAATTTTCCCAAGAATGGTACTGTTGGCGGCAATATGTGCTTTCTCTGTTGCTCATTTGTTTGGCATCTTTGAACCAGATGTTTAGCAGTAATTTTATCTTTGTTTGGCATCTTTGAATCAGATGTTCAGCAGTCATTTTATCTTTGTTTGGCATCTTTGAATAAGATGTTCAGCAGTCATTTTATCTTTGTTTGGCATCTTTGAATCAGATGTCATTTTATCGGTGACACAGTTACAATCAACGGTAGTTCCTATTGGAGTTACTTCAGTAGGATAATAATTTTCTTCTCTCTTTTTTTTTTAAAAATATTAATGAAGACAAAAATACCATTCAACCTCTGAGGGGTTATAATTAGGATATATATTGTTTTCAATTTCAAATAATATGAACAACTGCCGATATGAGAAAGTGGCATCACATTTGTCAAATCATTGTAAATAGGGACAATCACAATTGTGCTTATACGTTTAAAACACAAAAAAAACTAACAAACAAAATCAAGAAGAAACTATGAACAAGAATAATATTAAAGTGGAGGGGTGTAAAGGCCAGGTGGTTCCAGCTATATAACTGACTTGAACAGATATTTAATTGACTTTCATCTGTTAAAAGTCATATGCATTGTAAGAACAGCATCAGACCTTCACATTCCCAGCCACTACATATTAACAATAACATTTGTTCGTGTTAAATATTGTTTGACTATATTATGCAGTTCCCTAGGTCTGTCTATTCTCAACACCTCTTTTATATTTATAGGTAAGTTGGATGCTTGCAAATAATCTAATATTGGTATTCTGATTTGTTCATATCTCTTACATTTTAACAAGAAATGTTCTATATTATTGGCTTGAAGACATCCTGCATAATAAGGTTCTTCTATTCTGAAATAGCCTTTTCCCAGCTGTAGTCCGAGAAGTTTCTTATTACTGGGAATTTTCAATTCCCTAGATATCTGACATTTTCTTGTTGGAGCTTTGAACATCTTATATGCATGTCTTCCGTTCAGAGTTTTATCCCACTCTGCTTTCTTCTCTTGTCGTTATCCGATTCTATTTAGAAGAATTTCGTACATTTCTTCGGCTAAATGACTATTCGGAACTTTAATTTTGTTTTCATTAAGGGGAGGAGCTGCAGGCATTTTTCGGTCGAAATAAAAAAAAATTAAGAATTTGGGATTAGTCCATTTTCTGATACTTTAGCATCTCCTGAATCTAAATATAACAGAATTAAATGTCAAAATGCACTCTAACAATATGTATTTTGACTTTGAAAAAGGTATGGTACAGAGAGATTTTCTCAAACTCGAGAAAATATGTCTAATTGGACCTTGTTTCTTCCATAGCAACCAAGCCTGCACCCCTACGTATTATACATCATTGGATTCGCCTAGATCTGGGCAATCCTGTGATGTAGTTCATTTATTTCGGTAACAAAATTATACCTGCCAGATCGAGAATTTCTAGGTCGCGTTTTTTACCGATTACTTCCATATATGGAAATCGTCGGACATTGGATGAACAGAGTGGTCTTCATCACCCGTGATGGACGAACAACATTCTAAACTGTTCGTTGGCTGCGTGAATCCACGTGACTTGTAACCGCCGTGTTGACATTATGGTGTCGGATTGATAAATTCTGTATACATATTTAGTTAGACTCATTTTTCGGAACTTTTTGTGTGAAAATGCCTCGAAAAAAGAATAGCTTTCGTCATCTAAACCTGGAAACGGCCAGGGAGAAAAGATGGAACCAAGATAGTGCAGGTAAAAGTCGCTAATTTTGTTATGGTAATGGTACAAAATGAATCACTGTAGAAAGCCAGGCAGATCACATGTGGTGGGGCCACGCACAACAACATTTAGGCTACACAAATTTAGTTTTGATTTACTCTGTTAGGACTGAGTGGAGGGGGAAGAAGGTACTATATTTGGATATTGGAAATCTGACTTAATTTTCTTGAATTAATACACAATATGTCCTAATTATAACCCATAAAGGGTTCAACTATATACTTTTTAAAAAAAAATGTCACATGTGAATAAGCTATTACTTTTTTTAAATTTATGTATTTGCAAGCTTTTAGTAAACGCGTTGGCAGTAAACAGTGATCATATTTTTCTGGTTTGACAAAATGACATGATTCCACATTATACGATAAATTATCATGGTATTTATAAGCATGTGACATATGTTTCTTGAGCTGTGATTATTTCTTATGTACTTTTTTCAGAACTAAATGGTCCCCCTAATGAGCCTAGTCTGCCTGAGGTTATACTGTCAGCTTCAGCTGTAAATGAAGGAGCCAGCACAAGCTCCTCTACAACTTCTACCTCTTCACCCCACAGCACACCACGGTTCTGTAAAAAGCTGGAACTAAGTGCCTCATTATACCATCATAGCTGGCAGACGCTGGAGCTGGGTTGGTCATGTCCTCAGAAGAGACCCCGATGCCATCACAAGAACAGCTATGCTTTGGACCCCTAAAGGAAAGCGAAAGAGAGGCCGACCAAGAACAACTTGGCGGAGGACTGTGGAGGCTGAGATGCAAAGAATGAACCAGAGTTGGGGCACTGTACGAAGGATGGCCACCGACCGTGCAAAGTGGAATCAATTTGTTGTTGCCCTACAAGACGCCACTAGGCGTGATGGCCACTGACTGCTTTGACGGTCGGTGGTTAAGGATCGAAGAAGAGAAGTGCCTCATCGGTGCAAGAAGCTTCAACGCCTAACAATACGGTCTCCAGAACTATAGTTGATATGCCTGAGATATGCAACCTTGTTAGTCAGCTTGCATGTCCAGAATGCTATGGGAAGCTGTCTGCAGAAATTAATAATCAGGCCAAGAGAGGTCTTGTTCAACACATCAAAGTGAATTGTTGTGTTTGCAACAAAACCGTTGCATCAACGTACACATCATCGGTTGATGAACATAATTCATTCAGTGTGAACAAAGTTGCAGTTCTATCATCATTGTTATCAGGAATGGGACCCTATAAATTTAACTACTTTGCACAGAACATGGATATGCCTGACCTGCGTCAAAAAACTTTCAACACAATTGCAACAAAATTTTATTTGCAAACACCAGAACTCGCAAAATTAATATTTGATCATGCTGCTAAGCTAGCACGCAGCGTAAACTGTGCTCAGAGCAATCAACCATATCATGAATGTATTATGGATATTGGAGTCAGTTTTGATGGTAGCTGGCTCACAAGGGACCACAGTTCAAAAATTGGTATTGGTTGTGTTGTGGAGATCTTGACAGGTCTTGTTATAGATGCCCATGTGCTTTCAAAATACTGTCAGACATGTGCTACAACTGGTTCTTGGTACCAGAAGGAAGCCCCGGGAAACTTCAGCAAATGGAAAGAGGAGCATGTGAAGCAAGGATGTGATATAAATTGTGAAGGTATTTACTTCTGAATCTTATTTTTGGTTTCTCCTTCTCCTTGTCTAAAAATTTAAACTGATCTAATTTTAATTTCTCCATAAGTATCAGTTTTAGTAACATAATTTATTACTTACATGTGTTTGCTTTGCTTCCATTGTACTACATTTGCTTCTACATTGTAAAGGAAAGTGTTCAATGTTTGCTTACATCATTATTTTAAGTGTTACTAATTCATACCTTTTCTTCTTTCTAGGAAGTTCAGGTGTGATGGAGGCTGAGGCAGCTAGTGTTTTATGGAGCCGGTCTGTGACACGACACAAATTTCGCTACACCACCATGTTAAGTGATGGTGATAGCAAAGCCTTCAATAGGGTCATGGAAATTAAACCATATGGCCCTAATGTTGAAATCATCAAAGAAGAGTGTATCAATCATGTAGGAAAAAGAATGCATACAGCTCTTCGTAATTTAGTTGCTGATTGCCGCAAGCAAAAAGTTACGCTTGGAGGATGTGGCCATGGCCGTCTGACAGATACAGCCATCCGAAAGCTTGGCATTTATTATTCCAGGGCTATCAGGCAACATGCTACTGCAGCTGATATGAAGAACGCTATTATGGCTAGCCTACATCACTGCTATTCAACTGATGATTATCCCCAGCATCAGTTTTGTCCTACTGGCCAAGACTCTTGGTGTTTCTATAAAGCAGCCTTATCTAGGAATGAGTATGCTTTTGGGCATCAAAAACGTATACATACGCCCCTGGACTTTAAGCTGTTGAACAGACATTTGACACCAGTGTATGACAGGCTGACAAATCTGAAACTGTTGAGTCGCTGTGAAAGAAAGGCTACCCAAAACTCCAATGAGAGCCTTCGTTCA
Source organism: Oreohelix idahoensis (assembly GCA_024509875.1). Classification (NCBI taxonomy): domain Eukaryota; kingdom Metazoa; phylum Mollusca; class Gastropoda; order Stylommatophora; family Oreohelicidae; genus Oreohelix; species Oreohelix idahoensis. The sequence continues at coordinate 81,282 of JAMPIV010016072.1, read as the reverse complement.
GTTATTTGGAGTAAAGTGCCAAAGCATATCTTCCATTCACGAAAGCGCGTTGAATTCTGCCTTCTAAGTGCAGTTGCTGAATTTAATGAAGGACCTGAGGCTGGTATATTTTTCAAGAAAGTCCTGGGACTGAACAGTGGAAAAGAGGCTTATCGACCGGCAGGAGCAAGAAAGCGTAAACGTCTCGTGCTCAGCTCTAAAATGGCAGAAGACTGCACTAAGAAAAGGAACCAAATTAGGCACAAATTTCAACAGAAAGCCAGACAAGAAGCTGCAGAGGAAGCTGGATATATGGCCGGTATGTTCTGAATGACAAGTAAGTTATTTTTTTAGCTGTAGTATTACATACTTATTTAATTGTTGTCTACTTATGGAGAAAAATGTGGTTTTCTCATAATCTATTTTTTCATCCTAATTTTCTAATAACTTCCACACTTATGTATTAATTGACATAAGAATAGGAACATATATTGCACATAATCTTTTAAAACTTTTTATGTGATGGACTTTAAGTATCAAACTTTTGATTAATTGACAAAAGTAATGTAAAATTTAGTAAAATTTGTTACTATTTTTAGACACTATTTTCAAAGTCCTACAACTTTTTTTTATATTAAAGTTATTACAAATCCATCACAGGAACAGTTTTAACATATAATGATAAACGTTGTGTTCATATTTGGGATTCATAGCTTAATAAATAAAAAAGCCTTAGCAAATTGAATTAGAACAAAGAATCCAATATTGCTCAGCTCTAAAACGGCAGAAAACTGCACTAAGACAAGGAAGGAAATTAGGCACAAATCTCAACAGAAAGCCAGATAGGAAGCTGCAGAGGAAGCTGGCTATGCTACCAGTATGTTCTAAATGACAAGTAAGCAATTTTTCAGGGGCAATATTACATACTTATTTAATTGTAGTCTATTTATGGAGAAAAATGCGATTTTCTCAAAATCGAATATTCTCATCCTAATTTCCTTAAAACTTCCACACTTATGTGTTAATTGACATAAGAATTGGCACATATGTTGCCCATAATCTTTTAAAACTTTCGTAGTGATGGATTTTGAGTATCTGATCAAACTTTTGATTTATTGCAAAAAGTAATGTAAAATTTATCAAAATTTGTTACTATTTTTAAACACTATATTCAAAGTCCTACAACTTTTTTTGTATTAAAGTTATCAAAAATCCATCACAAGAAAAGTTTTAAAATATAATGATAAACGTTGTGTTCATATTTGGTATTCATAGCTTAATAAATAAAAAAGCCTTAGCAAATTGAAATAGAACAATGCTTACCGAATGAATTTTCTGTTAGAAATGACATATATGGAAAAATACCTGTCTCCAATTTGGCTACAATTTCTTTCTGTGTGTTTTTTTTTTCTTTCAGCAAGAATGCCGGTTTGCTTACTATTGACTAAGTTTTTAAAATATATTTATATTACATGATCAGGTTGTTAGCCTCATGCACAACTCACACTTCTCGTAATACTCACCATCAGACCTAAAGGTCTTTTTATATTTGGAAATGCGCACTAATATAACCGATTAAATTGAAGAAGACGCACCTCGCCAAAACGAAACATTTTTTTTTTTAAAAACATTTCTCGCTTTTACAGCAAAACCTGAGGTATCAGTAGCGCGACTCCTTCTTTGTCTACAGCATACGTGTTACTATCGTCTGTATATCTCTTATTACCATCACGTGAAATGTCGTCTACCGCCTGTGTAGAAACATATTTTGGTCTCAAGTGTAGGAACACATTTTGGTCTCAAGTGTGACAAAATAACCTCGAACGTCACATTTACCTGATGTCATGGGTTGCCTCCCCTTTGCTCTGTTGCGATGGTCCAACAATGGCTAAAACCTAGAATACAAGTATCTAATGTGTCTTCAAAGGTATCTACTTTCGCACAAGATTACTCTTGTCAGAGCTAAAGATAGAAGGATGATGATGCTACTACCTTGAGGGAATATTCACAAGATATTCAGAAATCAAGAACAATGCTGAATGGGTCTTAGTACAGTTAATTTTTAATCTGCCCACAAATTTTGTGAAGAAATATATTGTTTGATTTTGCTCGTTCAAGCCCCCAACTGATTTAACTCAGTGAAATCTTAATTTAGTAGCTCTGTTTAAGTGTAATTAAAGTGACTGAGACATACGGGTGCAATAGACTCAAAGGATTTAATCAACTATAATTTGTATGTATACAAATAACAAATTTAATAATCAATTATATTTAACAGTGTAAAATGAATAATTCTCTTTAAAAAAAAAAGGTTATCATCACAGGATGATGTTATGGATATGGAGGGCATAGTCTGAAGATCATTTGGCAGCTTTTAAGTTTGTACTTAGCTGCCAGTAAGTATGTTGGTTTATGCTGCGGCTGATGTTTGGTTCTTTGCAGGTTATGGACTGGTTCACTCACGTCACTGGTCAAGTCTGGGAGTTGTGACACGTTCTTAGAAATATCGGGGAGTAAAAACGAAGCTGGTCCAGCGTCTTCAAGACCCGTCTGATGATGGTGTCTAGCGTTGTCAGCAGGCCACTTATACCACACACTTTGTTCCAGAGATAACACCCTCAACTGGTAACACCGACCTAAAATCTCTTTAGGAACACTGACTCCTGGCTCAGAGAAATAGTTATGGCAACTTGCTTGAGATGCCTCTTACACGGGGTCTGGGGTATTGCTTTACACTAGGCTCACTCTCTGGCTTTGTATTTCAGATTCCTATGATTCCGGCTTTCTGGGTTAATGTAGGTAGAGCTTTCCTGGGTATAAGTCCACAAGATGCCCGAACAAGGTCCGGTCAGTTAAATGGAATTTTGATCATATTTCTTACTCTGGCTAGCTGGTTGTCTTCTTCTTCAAGGTTATGCTTTTAATTAAGCTATTTACTTTATATTTACGAGGTGAATTTGACAGTGCTCAAAAAACGGTGAAAGTGTCAGATTATATTTATATTTCAACTTTCATCCCACGCATGTGGTTGTTACTATCTGACCAGGCTTCAGTCATAAGTGTTGTTTATAATATCTAGAATTGCCCAGCCAATTGTGTTCAACCACGTTTGTTATGATAACTTTCCTCATGGAATTTTCTGTGTGCCTCATACGTTTTTGAAATTCAAACGGTCACTCTCCATATAAGATAGTGTGATTTTCCGTATAGAATTATCAGATTTACAACTCATAACTTCCTGAATTTATTATTGATCATATCTTCCTGGAAGCTATTACGACATTCCGTCTTTCAGGTGTGTGTCTACAATATGTCAATATTTGCAATATTTGTGCAAACAAACATTCATCGTACGACCAGCTGGGTTATGTTCTCTCCATGAGAGACATTAGGAATTCACAATAGCCAAATCAGCAATAAGCAGTTCCCGGGGCGATCTGTGTCTTAATCCGGCGCCCATATCTGGTACACGAGAATTTTAACAACATGACCGTCGGTCAATATTACATCACCTGTCTACTCTCTCAGCAGGTATGATCAGATAAACAGACATGATCAATTATTACAAGAAGAGGTGTAAACAATGACTCGAAATACCAAATATTGTCCGAGGTAGGAAAATAGAACGTGAAGAGTACAAAATGAATTGCGGGATGGCACAAGAAATGACAAGTTTCAAAGTTATTCTGTGACACCTGTGCCATCCTGTAATCATGCTGTACTCTTCACTTCAGTTTTCCCACCTCGGACAGTATTTGGTATTTTCGATTCATTGTTTACACTTTCTTCCCTCAATTCTTGTCATGTTGGGACTTCAGCTACTTTTTTTTTTGCTGACTAGAGTAATCAATGACTTTCGTTAGAACCCATATTGACACCTGTGATCTGCAGAGAGAAGTGTGGTATAATAATGTGTAACACATTTTCCTACTAGACAGTGCATGGGCGCGACCGATTAAGAAGTAAACAACCACAATCGATTACCGGGTAAATGTCATAGTCGTTTCCGGACAAACTTGCGGGACGATAATTATCCATCTAGAAAGAGATTACCTGTGAAAGATTATGAAGTCATAAGTGTAAACATAAATGATAATGGACGGAAGCTGACATACCTAATATGGACAGGTGACTTGCACACTACACGTTTTTTTTTTTTGCGGATGTCACGCATGAATTTTGTGGGGAATATACTACACACAACCAACGGGCTGATCATCCGTTTGCCAGTCACTTCGATTACGGAAACAACAGCAAATGGATTGATTTGCCATTGCCCTAAAGACGCCAATAGGCGTGATGGGAAACAATGGCAAAGAAAACCTATCTGCTGTTGCCCTAAGACGCCACTAGGCGTAATGGCCACTGACTGCTTTGACGGTCGGCGGCTAAGGACGGATGAAGAAGAAGAAGATACTACACACAATTGTACGGAAATTCATGCTATTAACTTGGCATTTGAGAGGTAAATATACAGCATTTATGATTGGAGCCTTGTCATATAGTAACAATACGGATGTAGGCCGAAAGTTGCCTTTTAATTTAGCAACTTTTGAGTTTACGGCACTGTGAAATTCAACTCGTCAAGAAGACAGCCAGACAAATCAGAATAAGGAATGGGATCAAGATTAAATTTTAAAGAACCAGTCAACGTGTTTGAGCATCTTGCGGATTTATATAACGACAACTCTGCAATTATTAATACGGACAGCCTGGAATCCTAGGAACCTGAATACCAAGTCATAGTGGGATCCTATTACAAAGTAATACCCCAGACCACGCGTAAGCGGCATCTTAAAGTTGCCTTAACTATTTCTCTGAGCCAGAGGTTTTTATTCCCAAAGATATTTTGGGGTAAGCAGTACATTTTATAATTCTATTTTTTTGCATTTATTAACATGTGAAAATTGCTAGTGGATGTTTAAGTCGTCTGAGGCCGGCAACCTCAGCATTTATAATGATGGTTTCGTGAACCACCGCTGCAAGAGCTGGTGACTGTTTCATGCGGGTTTCTCATAGAGAACCGAAAGTAGAAGTTATCCCTAATTCCATTTGGAGCAGGAAGTGGATGATGACAAAACTTATGTACATACTTATTACATTAACCTTTTCACCCAGTGCATGTATATGTAAACATGTTCAATATAAATGCAATGAATATTTTTCGCTCACTGGGATTAACATTAATGCTCAGAGAGGGTAAATTTCTGAAGCCAATGGGATGGTGGAATGAAAAAAGAGGGGGGGGGGAGGAAGAGGGAACTGATTTTGTGTCAGGAAACTCAATACTCAGGAGGGTATTCGTTTCTCTCTTATTTCATGATACTAGTCGGTGGTGCCAATTTGTGATGCTATCTGTGGAACCAGTGAATGGTATAAGCGGTATAAGTCAAAGTTAAATACAGCAGACGGTTCTCAACAGACCCTGGACCATTATTACCCCACGATACTGCGAGGGACGTATTGCGACCACCAAACTTGACCAGTGACGAGAGTGAACAAGTACATAACCAGCAAAGAACAAACATCTGCTGGAGCAGAAACTAACCTACATCTTACTAGAAGCTAAGTACGAACTTAAAGCTGCCAAGTAAACTTGTTTTCATTTTTACAAATTCGAAAGAGAAAAAACACTATCCAGATCTTCCCCTGTGATGAAATTTTAAACACTGTATCTAATTCTCCCCACCCTTATTTATTTTACAGTTGTTAACGATAACTGACTATTACATGTTGTTATCTATAAATATTCAATTATATTATTGATTTAGTCATTTTGAGGGAACTTCACTCGTATGTCATTTTAATACTTATAACAGAGCTATTGAAGTAATATTTTACTGAGTTAAATCAGGTGGGCACAATGGGCTGATCACCCGTTTGCCAGTCACTTCGATTACGGAAACAACAGCAAATGGATTGATTTGCCGTTGCCCTAAAGACGCCATTAGGCGTGATGGGAAACAATGGCGAAGAAGACCTATCTGCTGTTGCCCTAAGACGCCACTAGGCGTAATGGCCACTGACTGCTTTGACGGTCGGTGGCTAAGGACGGAAGAAGAAGAAATCAGGTGGGGCCTATCAGAACGAGCAAAATTCTTTCTCCTCGTAGAAGGTTATGGAAGATAAAAAGTTTGCACGGCCTGGAACCTATCAGTCGTAGTACTACTTGATTTCTTAAACTTCTACGAGGCTACCAGTACATAAAGCAACATTCTTCAATTCACATCTCTGACAAGAGTAATGTTGAGCGAAAAGTAGACATCTTTGAAGACCTTCAGGAGATACTCTGAAGTTTGGCCACCGTTGGATCATCACTGCAGAGCAAGGGAAGTAAATCTTGTGGCATCCAGACATGTCTGAATTCTGGAACGCCGTGAATTTTATTCCGTAAATTACATGAATATTCTGATTCCTTCTTGAGGTGTGACAAAAGCAAAACGGGGCGTTTGTGTTGGCTTTCACGCTTGGGGCGTATGCGCTGGTATTTATATTGGAAAGCACAGATAGGCGTTTCAACATTCGTTAGCAGACCTGGATTTATGAACAGGTAAGAATTTGAGATACTGTATATGAATTTTAGTCATTCAGTCAATGACTTTTACTTCTTGTGGTGTACAGGCAAATCATGACATGTATTACGCCATCTTCTCTCGTCGCCACTCCCTCCATCTCTTTTCAGACTTGTCCCCAGTTCTTTACTTCTATAGCAGCCCGCTGTATACCTTGTGTTGTTCCCGGGGGTCTATGAGGAGATAAAGAAAAAAATTGACCTACTGATACCTCAGACCCACCGTTAGTGGTGTCTAATGTCAGGTTGTTTATGGGGCTGGCAGCTTCATCATGTAAAAGAGATTACTACAAAGTACCAACCTGCAATGGCGACAAATATTTTGGTGCAGGGTTCCTATTAGGGGATTAGTTTGAAATGGTGGCTTCATGCTCTATTTGGGAGCTAAAAGAAAGACGACAACTTGATGGTTCTATTATCATAAAGAAATCAATTATAATTTTTCCAATTGGCTATAGCTCAGATATTTTTAGCTACAGATAACTCACACCAGAAGAGAAAACCAACGATGATGAAGATGACATAAAGATGGAAGAACTGAAGGCAGCACTGGAGGAAATCAAGATGGGTAAAGCAGCAGGGCATGATGGTATAACACCAGAAATGGTTAAGTACTGTTTGGCAAGGAAGAATATTCCAGCACCTCTGATTCATGCTATACAGAGCTTCTACAAGTCTTGCAGAAATTATGTGAGGACAGAAAACCATAAGTCAGAAGAGTTCAGGACCACCACTGGTGTAAGACAAGGTGATATCCTGTCACCTTACCTTTTCATACTCCTCATGGACGATATCATCAAGGCATGTAAGGAGAGAACAAGAAAGTATTCAGTGGGGTACTGGAAGATGAGACAGGTCTATATTTCGGAGCTGGCATTTGCTGATGATGTTGCCCTGATTGCCAAATCAGAGGCACATCTCCAATCCAATCTGCAAGTCTGGAAGGAAGAGCTGGAGAAGAGAGGGATAGTCATAAGCAGCTCTAAAACAAAATCCATGGTGATATCACGAGAAGAAAGAAGACATCAGATTAAGCTGGGAGAACAGGTCCTGGAGCAGGTCGACCACTTTAAATACCTCTGAGCTATTATAGACCGAAAGGGAGGCATCAAAGAAGAGTTGGCCACTCGAAAAGCAGCAGCTGGGAGACTTTTTCAGGCCATAAATCGAGGATTCCTCAGCAAGAGAGAGGTTGGTAAGAAAACGAAGATGGCTGTATACCGCTCCACCTATGTCCCAATCTTGACATATGGATGCGAGTCATGGGCAATGACTACAACCCACAAAAGCCAAATCCAAACTTCAGAAATGAGGTATCTGAGGAAGGTGGTTGGAGTAACAAGAAGAGACATGGTACGCAACCAGACGATACGTCAAGGCCTTAAATCCTACCCCCTGCAGACCCAAGTAGAACAGTCCCAATTAAGATGGTTTGGCCATGTCTGCAGAATGGGAGAAGATCGGCTACCACGACACGCATGCGAAACAAAGAGCCAAGGATCCAGACCCCCAGGACGACCCAGAGTCCGCTGGGAGGACAACATTAGACAATCTTTGAAGGACCGAGGACTAGAATGGAACCAGGCCAGGAGGAAGACAGCCGATAGGATAGTCTTGCGCTCTCTCTTCCAAACCTCTACACCTCACGGTAGAAGGGGAACGACTAAGTAAGTAAGTATAACTCACACTATTAAGACATTAAAAATACAGTTTAAGACTCGCTGAATAAAAATTGTAGCATTTTTATTTTTGTTTAAATGCCAGGACGTGAGAACTCCTTTGTTCAAAATGTTAGTCCCTGTTTTGTAAGAATGACTGTCTCTTTACTTCGAGGCACCCGACTTTCAACCACAATCAAGTTTCGTTAGCTAATAATGACGACGGGTCTCGGTAAAAGGGTACAGATAGTCTCACCGCAGATACAGCCGTAAGGAAGTGAAATGTTAAAGACTTGAATAAACTAGATCTGAGTTTTATGCCATATTGGTGACCTGCTCGCTTCCCTAACCCTAGAGGGTGTGACGTGAAAATATCTGTAGTGAAGGGTATGAATAATAATGTAGGTCCGAAGTCCTGCTGAAGCTACCTCAAAACATTCTCAAACGCATAACCGGCCACCTGTGCCAACGACATCAAAATATCAAAATTCATCGATCCACATATACAAGTTTAACCATCTTTACGCATTGCACGATTGCTATATCGATTGATAATATTGATCAAATGTCTTACACTTTATCATCCATAAGGTCACAATTCTTATATCTTATATTCAACTACAAATATTCCGTAGCTGCAAGACATGCAGCGTACAATTCGACTATACACAGCGAAATAAACAATGTCGCAAGGCCAAACAAAGGCACGTCATCTGCGACTTACGCATCGCGACCACAAAATGTGCCTACACTTGAGAGCACTACATTTACTTCAATTATGAAACTCACATGTGGCATGCAAAATACTTTCGCCACATTAACCCCGCCTTTTCAACTGAAAACTGCAAGTTTTTAGACAATAGTATGACAAGTTAATAACAAAGAATCAGACTATCACAAAGTAAACTAATATAATATGGTATCCACTAATTAACTAAGCTATTATACTAAATACTCCAGTAGGAATAACATTATCATTATGTGATTCTTAATAATCACGTTAGTGTTCAATACGTTTATGGATCCTGCAAATAGTTCTATGAATACAAGTAGTCTATTCATGCAGCAAGTGAGTGAAAAGAACGTATGTAAAACTCAAAATTCTGAAATCCAGATGCATATATGGTAACTCGTGCCACAGTCAATTTGTACATCTTGAGAGAACGTCAGCTAGCATTTTGTCTCTACCCTTAATGGGAAAAACAGAGTAATCATATGCTTGTAGTTCTAATTCATACCGAGTTAATTTTGCATTGAGTGGTTTCATAGACTGAAGAAAAGTAAGGGCTTGCTTTCTGATCCGTCTGGATAAAGAAATACGAACCTATCAAATACTTGTCTAGTTTCTTCAGACTCCATACGATACCTAGAAGTTCATGCTCCACGATAGGATACTTTGAATCAGCTGCGTTAATTTTTCGGCTCACGTAATGTGATGCTCGCCATCATAACGTTGCATTTAGCAGCCTCCGATGCCATGTAAAGACGCATGTGTCCTGAGGAGGAAGGCATTTTAAAATTTGGTATCCGTAATATAGGGCCTCGAGAAAAACAGACCCGAAATATGGTCTTCCCAAGTATCGTAGAAAAAAAAACAAATGTCATCTACACAGGTAATAATATCTGGTCTATTATTAAAAAAAACCGACGCATCATGCAAACAAATGTAGCATTTATTAAACCATAACACATGACATTATAATGAAAAAGACCACGAGGTGTAGAAAAAACCGAGAAAGATTTAGACGCTTCAGTCAAGGGAATTTGCCAATAACCTTTCGATTAGTCTAATTTTCTGAAAAATGTATCCGGCGATAGTTGTGGCAACAAGTCATCCATCAAAGGCATAGATTCCGCTTCGGAAATAGTAACTCTGTTCAGACGACGAAAGTCAATGCATATCCTTATATAGACTTATCCTTCTTACGTACTACCAATATCGGAAAAGCAAAAGGAGATTCGGACAGTGTAGCAAGTCGAAGCATGCTATCAATCTCCCTATCGACCTGTTCCCTAAAATGTTGTGGTATGGTATATGGTCTCAGCTTTATCGGTGTGTAGTCAGTTAACTTTATGTCATGAGCTATAATATTTGTATCTTCTGGTAGGTCCGTTAAAACATCTTGAAAGGACTGCAATTAATCTAAAATATGATTCTTGTGTTCTATTGGCAAATCAGCACATACCGTCACATTTTCCCATGTTTCAGAAGCATGAAGAGATGCCAACGGAAAAGATGAAGGCACATCCTCAAAACTAGTTGGTTCTTCGTCAATCAAAGCAATCGATGTCTGTAATATTTATGGTTTTTCAATTGAATCATATATCAATTGCAATTGTGCAGGTCTTGTATTGTATTGGCGTAACACATTTATATTCTTCGTCTTCTTCCTCGTTCGCCTTCAGACTTCCACATTTATGACTCTAATAAAGGCAGTAGTCAACCCAAGGCTCCCAACATCTCCAAACAGTTTTTCGTTGACAGAAGTGGGTTGTTGCCATATGCTACTCCGTTCATTACTGTAGGTTGAGCAATACTGCAGGAGGTGTTCGACCGTCATCGGGCTGGTACCGCAGGTGCAGAGATCTGTTGCACCAATCTTGTATTTGTGGTATAGATGGTATCTCAATCTGTTGTGTCCAGTGTGTAGCCGAAAAATGATGACCTGTTCTTTCCTGGATAGTTGATGATATGCATCATTTTTCAAATGGTCCGGGCGCTCTCTTTTCCATTTGGACTTGAATGTAGCCTTTATAGTAGTCTTTGCCGTTGCGTAAGTTGTCTCTATATCATTTTGTTGTAAGGCACCTCCTTCCTTAGCAAGTTTGTCTGCCTCCTCATTTCCTGGTATGTTGCAATGGGCTGGTATCCACTGGATAGTGCACTTGTTGAAGCATTTGGCCAGTCTTTCAAGGGAGATTATCAGATCTTTCAATCCTTTAGTTTGATGGCTCTTCAGCGCTGATATTACTGAGAGGGCATCTGTAAAGATTACTATCTGTTTTTCTGCCTGTGCTTTGCATTCATTAAGAGTTTCAGCTGCCTGTTTCAGGGTTTCTGCTTCAGCACTGAAGTTATTGCAGTATTTGCCAGTGGCAATTGCCATAGAGTGGATTCTATTCTTTAATTTTATGAGGATGCCGGCACCCCCATTTTCAACTGCATTTTTTGCTGAACCATCAGTATATGCATGTGTCCAAAGCTTTGCTGGGAATTTTTGGTCAATATACTTGGTTGCTATACGCTTTCTTTGTGTTTCTGTCTGTGTTCCCTTACTTTCAATGCCTGGAATATCAGATTTTAAATCAGGAAAGCATCTTATTTTCCACAGTGGGAAAGTTGAGCTTGTTGGGATTTTCTTTGCAACTGAGCTTGCTAGCATGGTATTTTTGCTAATTTTTTCTTTTGCTTGGGCTACAAAGTTAGTTCGCTTGAGCCTGCCTCTTCCTAGCCTATTCATTCTTTGGAACATAGGGTGTCCTTCGAGTCTCTTAAATTTTTCAGCTTGTTTTAGGACTCTGCTGTCACGTCTATCCTCCATTGACTGTAGCCCTATAATGCTTTCCATATGGTTGATTTGTGTGGACTTTAGGGCCCCTGTTATAATACGTGCTGCTTGGTTTTGGAGTCTGTTTACTCTGTCAAAATTTGACTTTGCTGCCGTCGACCAAGCTGTGATGCCGTATTCCATAGCAGGTCTGATTCTGCCTGTGTACAGCTTTTTGAGGATATTCTCATCAGCACCCCATGTGGTACCAGCTAACTTTTTCATGATGGCCATGAGAAGTTTTGCCCTTAGCTGTATTTTGTTTATCTGTGATTTCCACGTCATTCGGCGGTCTAGTGTGATTCCTAAATATGTTGGTGTTTCATCTTCTCGTACTGCCTGCCCATTTAGTTGTAGCTTTGCTTGCTGTGGTTTATTTGACAAGGTAAAAATAGTGTGTGTAGTTTTTGTTCATTTATTTTAAGCAACCACTTTCTGGACCAACTTTCAAGGGCTAGCAGTGAATCCTGCATGCGCACTCTTGCTGTGGTGATGTATTCTTCTGAAGTCCACATGGCCAGGTCATCAGCATAGAGAAAGTTGTGGACATTCTTGTGGATGTTTTCTGTTATATCATTTACACACACATTTATATGACAGGTTTTATGTTTGCCCTTTACGTCAATAACGTAATCCACGTTATTTCTTTTTGCAACCACTTTAAAAGGTACTTATCATGTTATAAACAAGCGGTCCTGTTACGCGGTAAAAGAACGAAAACATCACCACCCACCGAGAAAGACTTTAGTTGTCTGCTACGATTTTAACGAAATCGTGTCTTGGGTTTAGCATAGGGTTCCCATTCGTCCCGTTTTTCCCGGGACAGTCCCGTTTTTTGATAAAATGTCCCGGTGTCCCGAATTTATTCCAAATGTCCCGCTTTTTAAGGGTCCTTCCTGAAAAAAAAAATCTTTAGGTAACGGATTTTATTCCGTGTTTTAGTAGTGTTACTTTATCAATTCCCGGTTACAGTGGACCCTCGGTTTGAATCTCGAACAAAAATTCGAAAGTCGACCAAAACAGTGTTCAGTGAGCATCTACCAAATGATTTAATGCGTATTAGCATTATTATACAGTATTTTTATCGTTTTTCATCCGCATAATGCCGAAACGTAAGTGCAGTATAAATTATAACATTACAAGAGAATTTCCCTTCATTAAAGGTGTAGATGAAAATGTCGAATGTACTTTATGCAGCTCTAAATTTTGCATTTCACATGGTGGTCGGTCAGACGTAGTCAACCACGTGAAAACGAAAAAAACATAAAAGTGCTGTTGAAAGTAAGGCTTCCAACAGCAGTATAAGTCATTTCTTAAATGCGAAAACCCAGAGAGAAAAGGAAATGGAAAAACAGTTATCATTGGCAGCACAGGAAGCAACCTTCGCTTATCACACGGCGGTGCATAACCACAGCTTTAAGTCCATGGACTGCACAACAGCCATCGTGAAAAAACTTTTCAACGATAAATTCAGATGTTCGCAAACAAAGTGCAAGGCAATAATCACCAATGTTGTTGCGCCATTTGCGACAAAGCAGATTGATGAAGAGCTAAAAGAAACTCGTTTCATATCAGTATTAATCGACTCATCAAACCACTTGGACAAGAAGTTAGGGCCTCTGGTCGTGAGATATTATCATGCAGCAAAAGTTGTGAAGGTGAAGGTGTTAGAGTTAGTTAATTTAGGCGGTGAAACTTCAGAACTGTTATTTTCTTATGTATTGGAAGTGTTACAGAAGTCAGATCTCCTTAAAAAGGTTATTGCTATATCAGCAGATAATACAAATACAAACTTTGGTGGAAAGAAGAGAAAGGGACAGAATAATCTGTACTTCAAAATGCAAGAAAACACTGTGAACAATTTAATTGGTATTGGTTGTCCTGCACATGTGATATATAATGCTGTGCAGATTGCTGCGGATTGCTTACATATTGATCTTCAGTTAATAATTAACAAGATTTACCAGCATTTCCACATTTATTGTGTACGAGTTGAGGAACTCAAATCATTTTGCGAATTCACCAAAACAGAATATAAAAATGTTTTGGGTAACAGCAAGACAAGATGGCTCTCTCTGTCTTGCCTGCAGTCCAGAGAGTTATTGACATTTTCCCTGCATTGAAGTCATATTTCCTTTCCATTCACAAATGTCCTACCAGTCTCAAAAATTTCTTTGAAAATCCACTTTCAATTACACTCCTGCATTTCATTGCCAGCCAGTTAAAAACCTTTTCTGATACCATCAAATGTGTTGAAAAGTAAGAGACAACAGTAATTGAAGTGAAGGATGAAGTAAACAAACTGGTGGAAAAATTAAACAACAGGAAGGCAGAAAGTTTCTTACTACTACTGTGAGAAATCAGTTGCAAGAATTAGAAAAAGAAGGACACATAACAGTTGAAAAATTTCAAAGCTATGCAGTAGATTTCTATGACAGCTGCATTGAATCAGGAGTGGTGTACACCATTTCTTACGCCTCTTCGGTCTATGGATTGGATCAGTTTGAAGGGAAAGGAGTCTGTGACTTGGAAGAACATCCAAGAAAGCTACATATTCATGAAGACAGTGTCACCAAATTTTACTGTGAATGAAGAGGACTTATTTGATGAGTTTGCATGTGTGAAAAAAATATTGTGAAAGCAAATTTGATGTGTGGAGTGAACTGAAGGATCAAAGTGTCAGTGAAAAATGGTGTGAGATGTTCGCTCATTTTACAAAGCAGGATATAAATGCTGAGAACCTGAAATGCTTAGTTAGTTTTTGTTTGGCACTGCCAGGATCCAATGCAGCTGTTGAACGTGTTTTTTCATTAATAAATGCGCTTTGGACAGACGAAAAAAAAACAGACTTAAAATTGAGACAGTGAAAGCTTTAACCATTTATAAAGACCCATTTTAAGGATTTCTCTTGTGCTGAGTTCTATGTCCAAATATCAGAAGAAAAAACAACTTCTTGAACAGGCCCATAAATCTGATAAATATTCTGATGAATCTGAAAAATAAACTTGACTATTGTGTATTTTTTAAAGGTGCGATTTTTCTAATTAAGTATGTTTGTAATTTAGAATTCTTTTTTAAAGTGGAAGTTGTGTTAGTTAATGTGTGTATTTTTATACCAGTATCTTATTTTAAGGGCAACATATAATATATAATAGATTTATTTTTGCTTTACCTTAATTTTTAACATGTCCCGTTTTTTTTACAAAATGTCCCGGGTTTTTTAGGTAAAAATTTGGAAATGTCCCGGTTTTTAAACAAAACATTATGGGAACCCTAGTTTAGCAGCTTCAGATGCGTCAGTCCCCACCTGACAAGCATCTACTAAGCATTGCACGATTCCTATATCGATTGATAATATTGATCCACTATCTCACACTTTATCTTCCATAAGGACACAATTCTTATATCATATATTCAACTACAAATATTCCATATTCGATTATACACAGCGGAATAAACAATGACGCTAGGCCAAACAAAGGCACGTCATCTGCGACTTACGCAGAGCGACCACAAATGTGCCAACACTTGTGAGCACTACATTTACTTCAATTATGAAACTCACATGTGGCGTGCAAAAGATATTTGCCGCAGAGGGGTCGAGCGCAAAGTTCCAGCCGGGTACTGGAGCGGGACGTTACGAGCCTGGCATCTGTTCCTCGAAATGCAAGTATTTTAAACACTCGATGCTCAAAGGTAGAGTAATTCCATAGCAGATACAGCTGTAGAGAAGTGAAGTGTTAGAGACTTCACTATGCTAAGTCTAGCTTTATGAGGTGAAATAATCAGTTCTATTCATCGTTATCTTTGCCATCCCTAACTCAAGAACAGAGTCATGTACCCATTCTCAGCTGGGTAGGTTGGAGTGCGCCACTACCAGGTTTCCGAATCGGAACCCACTAACTTTGCCTTTAGTGGCACACGCTCTAACCATTCTGACAATCGGACGGTCGTTGGGTTCTGTATTGGACAACTTTATATTTCCACGTGGTATATGACGTAAATAAACGCCTTATATTGATTTGTAAGGCGTTTTCTTGCTCCACGTAATGTGATATTGAAAACGGTGTCCATTCTATCTCTTCACGTGTTACTGTCTCTGGATACTGTTAACGCCCCTCCTCCCCCTCCCCCAGAGTTTGTAAGTGACAATAAGTATTATGCTCGTGTAGTTCCCGGCGATCTCGGGGCAGACAAAGATAAGGCCACTGCACCATCCCTCTAAACATCCAATACGACAAATATGAGGTTGTGTTTGGGCTGACAACCTCATCAATCTAAAATAGAGTGTCACATAAAGCTATATTTGTTTACTTTCAAGGCACTCTACATTTGTTTACTTTCATGACACTGCATTTGTTTACTTTCATGACACTCTACATTTGTTTACTTTCCTGGAACTCCACATTAGTTTCCTTTCGCGCCACTCTACATTATTTTTTAACTTTAGGAAGCTCAAGATTTGTTTACTTTTTCATACTGAACATTTGTTTACTTTATTAACACTCCACATTTGGTTATGGGAGCCGCGGTAGCATAGTGGTTAGTGCACTGGCTTCCTAGCACAGTGGTCTATGGTTCGATCCCAGATGAGGTGGGATATTTTTAGAAAATATGGGCCTAACACCATATTCCCATTATGCCTCAATGGGCGTGAAACGGGATCCTTTACCTTTTAGCTTTACCATTACATTTGGTTCATGTCAGGAATATCTACATCTGTTTACTTTGATACCACTCCACGTTTGTTTACTTTAAACTACTCCAAATCTGTTTACTTTCATGCCATTCCACCTTTGTTTATTTTATTACCACTCCACATTTGTTTACTTTCAAGAAACTCCATATGTGCTTACTTTCATGTCACTCCACGTTTGTTTAATTTCATACCACTCCAACTCTGTTTACTTTCATACCACTCCACGTTTGTTTACTTTCACACGACTCCAAATCTGTTTACTTTCATGCCATTCCACCTTTGTTTATTTTATTACCACTCCACATTTGTTTACTTTCAAGAAACTCCACATGTGCTTACTTTCATGTCACTCCATGTTTGTTTGCTTTCATGCCACACCACGTGTGTTTACTTTTATGTCACTCCACATTTGTTTACTTTTATGTCATTCCACGTTTGTTTACTTTTTTGTCACTCCACATTTGTACGTTCATGTTAATACAGATTTGTTTACTTTCAAACCATTCTACATTTTTTGTAACTTCATGAAACTCTATATTCATTTACTTTAATAGAATTTTATATTTTTTACTTTTACCACAATCTACATTTGTTTACTTCCATGACAACCTAGAATGTGTAAAATGGTATGACACTTTTTGTTGCTTTCTCCTATTGACAGATTAAAACCTGCGTTACCATCTGTGCCATGCTGAACAGGTTTAATCTTGTGGTCTGCCCGTGAGAATAAAAATATGATCAAGAATGTGTACTTTGTTGTTGTGTTGCTTAAGAATGGGCGGATTGATGCTATGTTGTGTAAGAATGTGCGGATTGATGCTATGTTGTGTAAGAATGTGTGGATTGATGCTATGTTGTGTAAGAATGTTGGGATTGATGCAATGTTGTGTAAGAATGGCCGGATTGATGCTATGTTATGTATGAATGGGTGGATTGATAATATGTTCTGTAAGAATGTGTGGATTGATACTATGTTGTTTAAGAATGTAAAGATTGTTATTATGTTGTGTCAAGTCGCAAGAACTGTTATCTTCAGTGCTATGCCAAATGTATCAAGGTTGTGTTGTGTATACCAGCGTTTCTGTGTTCCGCGAGCTATTGAAAGGTGTTATGCGATGTAAAAATGTAGAATCAGTTGCTAACAACGCACTTTCAAACATTATTTTTAAACTGGATAGAAATCCATTTACAATTTTAGCCACACCAGCATGCTTATCAGCTCATGATTGAGAGTTTAATTGATTTGAATTCAGACTCAGGAATAAAACATGATGTTTGACCAGAGCTAACGAACGAATAACAGGACACTCCGTCATCACCGTGAAAAAATGTTTATTGTTTGAAAAAAAAAAATGTAAAACTAAGAAAATATTTTGGTGAAACTAAAACAGTCTCTTTATTCTATTCTTTAAGTTTTTGTGCGGCGTGGTGCAAGTGATCATGTCGCTCCACAACCTCCGGCACTTAGATTTTGTTTATCATTTCATAATTTTCCTTTTACCTTATCTGCCCCTTTCGCGTTTAAACTTTGACCTCTCAGGTCGTAGATATAGAATTTGAGCCATTTATGACATTCTTAATATTCTTTTGTCAAACTAGATATTTAAATCTCCCCTGTGACAGTCCATGATTAGCTCAACATGACAGGGTCAGTTCTATGTAACAGTAAAAACTGGGTTAATCCTGTTGACAAAAAAAAATTGGCATTTGAATTCGAACCAACGACCATTCAAACGGCGCCATCGTCTCCCTGCGAGAGCGAATGGTGACAGGACACACGACCAGCTAAACAGCCCCTTAAAAGTGCATCGCCGGGGTTATTCGTTCTCGCGACACTACATGCAGCTATGGAATACAAGACTCTGAACAACCCAGACATTTGTATAGACTCTTATCATCTCCATATACATACATCCATTCTCACTGCAGAGATGGTGGCAATACTAAAAGCACTAGAAATATTCTCTAATAACACTGGTTAACAAAAAAAAATTTTTTTTTCTTTCTCTAACATTTCTATGTTTTTCTGGTCAATTTTAATGCGCTGTTTTTAAATCTGCAAACCATTTTTCTCTATCTGGTCGGGATCTCTAGATATACGCAATTGAAGTTTTTTAACAACGCATACAGTATTACAACATCATTCGTACAAGAAGTATAACAGTTATGTAGGCTTGAATTTCTTTGCTGTCGACTTTCGTCGGTGAATGGCATGTGGTACATCGCGATGTAGCATCCAACAATAACACTAGTCAACAAATTTTCAAAAGTTATTTGTACCAGAAATTAAATATACCATTTCTTATTGATTTTGACATGCTGATTTCAAATATCATAATGAAATTCACCAATTGGCTCTGGTTTTTAAAAAAAATGATGAATTTACATTACAGTAATACAAATAATGTATGCTTGTTTAATTCTCTGGGGTGAACAGCTAGTCCTTCTACTTTAGCATTATAAAAATTGTGGTTACATACTCAATTAATTGATATTTCAACATAAATGATAGAAAAAATAAAAACATTATTTAAAGTTCACATATCATGTTTTAAAAAGGCACATTTGAACCCATTCCGTCATTATTCAGTCGCTGTTCGAGTTCTCTTTGCTTGCTTCTTGTAGTCAATCGATGAGGTGTCTCTTGTCACAGTCCAACAGTAATCAGCAAGCATTGAAGGGCTCCAATTGCCTTGATACCTTGTCTCCATAGCAGCAATGTCCTGGTGAAATCGTTCACCATGCTCATCACTGACCGCTCCACAGTTTGACTTAAAGAAATCCAGATGAGAATCCAGAAAATGAATTTTCAAAGACATGTTGCAGCCAAGACCCTTATACTTCAGAAGGAGATTTTCTACAATTTCATTGTAATTATCAGATCTGTTGTTTCCAAGAAAATTGTCCACCACTGACTTAAATGCTAGCCATGCTGCTTTTTCCTTGCCATGCAACACGCAATGAAACTCGTCATCATGAAGAAGTTTTCGAATTTGCGGACCAACAAATACTCCCTCTCTTATTTTAGCTTCACTCAGTCTTGGAAATTTTCTGATGAGGTATTTGAAAGCCTCATCTGTTTTCTCCATTGCCTTGACAAAGTTTTTCATGAGACCCAGCTTAATGTGCAAGGGTGGCAACAAAATCTTGCTGGTGTCGACAAGTGCTGGGTTCTCAACGTTCTTACTGCCAGGCTGCAATGACTGCCTGATTGGCCAATGTCTTCTGATGTAATTGGTCACTTCGTGCACGGCTATCCCACTCACAGAGAAAGCAACAGTACTTGGTGTATCCACCCTGTAGTCCAAGCAAAAGAGCGACCACTTTTAAGTCACTGCAAAGTGACCAATGATGATGATCGTAGTTTATACACTTTAAAAGCTGCTTAATGTTTCCATAAGTTTCTTTCATATGAACTGCGTGACCTACTGGAATTGACGGTAACACATTACCATAATTCAACAAAACAGCTTTAAGACTCGTCTTGGATGTAGGATAAAGAGAGAGGGATAGTACCTCACGGTGAGAGACAGCCATGTCCTTTTTAGGATAGTCAGGATCCTATTTGGTTCTCCTCTCTTTGTCTAGCTCATGTATGGCTCCTAGAATACCGCTTGTGTACGGCGGTGGCCACATCCCGGGCAACAGTCTTGGCTGACTGGCTAAACTACATGGGTGGAGTAGGAGCAATCTTACTCAAGGGAATGTCCATCCCTAGTACACAAAGACTGAGACGGTGAGTGAGGCGGAGGAATCTGAGAAGATCAACGGCTCGCAAAGCGAAACAGCAAAGTGTGTGGCGCACTAGAGGCATGTCGGACATAGAAAAAGACAATGGCTAGCCACCGTGGAAGAGATTGGGGCCTTACCACGTACTTCCTACAGAAAGTAATGGAATCACAACAACAAGATAAGAACCGATATGTAGAGAACTCTCTGTCCCCTGGGGAAGAATCTACTGTACAAATTAACAGGGAAGAGGCAACTCCTCTAATGAGTAAGGAAGTACATAATGACGAGTGTTCCTTAAATTCTGTTGAAAGGGAGCATTCTGAGAAAGACCACCTAAAAACTAGTAGGAGAAGCCTAAAAATAGGAACATGGAATGTTAGAACTTTAAACGGAGAAGGAAAGCTGGACAATCTTATATTAGAGGCAACCGACATGAAACTCGATATACTGGGAGTTGCAGAGGCAAGACTTTTGGATACAGGCTACATAACAAGAGACCAGTACACGCTTATACACTCAGGAGGAGAAAAACGCGAAAGAGGGGTAGGAATGTTGATAAAGAAGGAGTTAGAAAAATACGTATGTAGATACTGGACACACAATGACAGAATGATGTTACTAAAGATGAGAGCAAAGCCATTCGACATATCAATCTTACAAACTTATGCACCAACTAAAGATTACAGCGAGGAAGAAATAGAAGAATACTATGAAGAGCTACAACACACACTTAAACCAGTCAAATCTACAGATGTGTTGATAGTAATGGGTGATATGAATGCAAAAGTAGGAAAAGGAAAATACAAGAAAATAGTAGGACAGTATGGATTAGGGACAAGAAATGATAGAGGAGACAGACTTATCCAGTTCTGTGAAGAAAACCAGCTGGTCATATGTAACACCTTTTTTGAACATCACCCAAGGAAATTATACACATGGAAAAGCCCAGGAGATGTAACACGAAATCAAATCGACTATATCATGATAAAACATAGATTTAAGAACAGTGTCACAAGTGCAAAGACACATCCTGGCGCCGACATAAATTCAGATCACAATCCAGTTGTCATCAAAGTAAATATAAAGCTGAAAAGAGCAGGAAACAGAAGACAGGAGGAACCCCAGATAGAAATATCAGCGCTGAAACAACCAGATATAAAACAGAAATATTTAATCGAAGTCAAAAAATAAATACCAACAGTTATTGACAGAAAGCATGGAGCAGTATAGAAGAGAAAACCCAGAAGAAAAAGCAACCGCAAAATGGGAATGCTTAAAAACAAGCATACAATCAGCAAATGCAAATTTACCTAAAAAGGAGTCTAAGAAAAATCAAATTTGGATGACAGATGACATCTTGAATAAAATGGCAGAAAGAAAGAAAGCAAAAAATACTCCAGAATATAAAACAATAGACAATGACATACGTACTATGTGTAGAGAAGCAAAAGAACGGTGGATAGAAACAAAATGTAAGGAAATAGAAGACTTGGAAGCGAAGCACATGACAAGAGATATGCATGAAGAAATAAAGAAATTATCAAATCGGTCGCGGTTTGCACAAGGAGGAAGCTGTATCAAGAACAAAAATGGTGTAATATTACTTGATGAGAAAGACATATCAAACAGATGGGCAGAATACGTAAAAGAACTATTCGAGGACAACAGAGGTAAAAAACCATCCCCAGATTCTAATGAAGGCCCACACATTCTCAGATCAGAAGTAGAGAATGCCATTCATATGATACAAAAAGGAAGATCAGCAGGCATGGATAACATAAACATTGAAATGATAGAAGCTCTGGAGAGCTTTGGTATAGATACAATCACAGAAATATGCAATGATATATACAATACAGGATATTTACCACACGACATGAAGACATCAGTTTTTATAACATTGCCCAAAAAACCAAATGCAACAGAATGTTCAGACTTCAGAACAATCAGCCTGATGAGTCATGCAATTAAGATACTGCTCAAAATCATACAGGAAAGAATAAAAAGTAAAGTAGACAGCGAAATCCAAGAAGAACAGTTTGGTTTTTTAGACGGAACAGTGGAACAAGAGAGGCAATATTTTGCCTAAGAAGATTAGCAGAAAAATATACAGAGGTCCAAAAAAGTATGTATATGTGCTTCATTGACTATAAGAAGGCTTTTGACAGAATCCATCATGAGAAAATAATTGAATGCCTCAAAGACATAGGTATTGATGGAAAAGATATAAGAATACTCAGTAACCTTTATTGGGAGCAAACTGCCACAGTAAGATCGGGAAGGAATTATTCACCATACATAGACATAAAAAGAGGTGTCAGACAAGGTTGTGTGCTGTCCCCCTGCCTATTTAATTTATACACCGAAAAAATTTTCAAACAGATACAGGAAATACCAGGACTGAACATCAGTGGAAGATCAATAAACAACCTTAGATATGCAGATGATACCGTGTTGTTAGCTGAAAGCGAACAGGAGTTACAAGAACTAGTGAAGCAAGTGAACAGTATAAGTCATGAATATGGACTCGACATTAATATTGAGAAAACTAAAACTATGATAATTAGCAAAACAGACGATAAACCCACATTAAAGATAAGCGTAAATGGGAAAATCCTGGAACAAGTCAAGAGCTACGTATATCTTGGTCATATAATAACAGAAGATGGCAGATGTGAAACAGAAATCAAGAAGAGAATAGGAATGGCCAAAGCTACATTCAACAACATGAAACATATACTGACATCCAAACAGTTATCTCATAAATTAAAACTGAGAATCATAAAGTGTTATATATATTCTGCATTTCTGTATGGTGCAGAAACATGGACGATGAATAAGCATTTGGAAGAAAGAATTGAGGCTCTTGAAATGTGGATATATAGAAGAATGGGGCGTATCTCATGGAAAGAGATGAAAACAAATAAGGAGGTCCTAGAAAATCTAGGTATGAAAAGAGAACTAATGAGAGAGGTCAAAGTTCGGCAGCTAAAATACTTTGGCCACATAAAAAGGCATAACACCTTGCAGAAGACCATAACAGAAGGGAGAGTTGAAGGTAAACGTGCAAGGGGAAGACAGCGCTATAAGTGGGAAGATAACATCAAGAGATGGACGGGAAAGAGTTTATCAGAGTGTACCACCAAGACAAGAGACAGAAGACGTTGGAGATCCATTACAGCCAACCTCCGTTGTGGAGATGGCAACTGATGATGATGATGGATGAAAAGCCTCCACTCTTCCGGTATGTAATTGATTTTGAGGGCTGCCATTAAACCAGAAATGTTGTGGCATGCAGAAAGGTCACCCTCTTTGAAAAAGAATGTAATAAGCGGCTTCTGGCGGTTCCTATACACAGAAATTGTAACATCTTCTGCCAGGAGATTCCACTGTTGCAATCTGGAACCCAAAAGCTCCACCTTGTTCTTCGGTAAATTCAGATCTCTTACAAGATCATTCAGTTCACCTTAGGTTATGAAGTGTGGTTTAGTGGATGTAGTTTGCTCAAAATCTGGGTCGCTTGAGGTTGATGGTTCAGGACCATCAATATCCTCTTCTTCATCAGTGGAAGCAGCTGAAAATGATTCTGGCACTTTGGGAACTGGTAAGTCATCGCCTTGTGGTACCGGACGTATTGCAGAGGGGATGTTTGGATATTCCAGAGTCCATTTTTTCTTCTTTGTTATGCCTTTCCCAATTGGAGGGACCATGCAAAAGTAACAGTTGTTGAGATGATCAGTGGGCTCTCTCCAAATCATTGGGACTGCAAAAGGCATAGCTTGCCTTTTGCCAGTCAACCACAGTTTAAGATGTGCTGCACATGTATTGCAGCATATGTGTGGCACCCAGCTCTTATCTTGATCTCCTATTCTGCAGCCAAAATACAAACTGTACGCCTTCTTAATCACTTTAGTTATATTTCGTTTTTGTGGTAGAAATGTCACCTCACCACATATATAACAGAAATTATTAGCACTGTTCACACATGTCCTAGGCATTTCTAACTATGATACTTTTGATAAGGACAAATGCACTAACTAATGGCAAAATTTTATCAGAGATAAGATATTTATACACAAAGGTGATGTAATCATAGGTAGGATTGCATCATCAACTTCAAGTTACATTTTTATTGGTCATTAGAAAAAATTATGCAATCGCCCACAACAGTTGCGTCATATATATAAATTGACCGTAATTAAATAAACTAGTAGCATATATCTTGAAAACTAGAGCCAATCAACATTTTTAAATGTCATTTTCGTTTTCAGCACACCAAAATTAGTTAAGATCAGCTATTTTCATTTCTGGTACATTTTGGTTGTTGACTAGTGTAATCGGTGAGCATGGTCACACTCCACCGTCCTTGATAACGGGACTCCATTACGGCGATATCTTGATGGAATCGTTCTCCATGTTCATCGCTGACTTCGCCAAGGTTGTCAGGGAAAAAGTCAAGAGCAAATGGATTTTGAGGGACATGTTACAGCCCATAATTTTGTATGCATCTGTGCACTGCTTAACAATATGCACATAGTCGACAGATTTGTGATTTCCCAGAAAGTTATCGACGATCGATTTGAATGCCATCCATGCGCGAAGTTCACTACCATGTAACAAGTTCTCGAACTGTTTGTCTGCAATAACTTTCCTAATCTGAGGTCCTACAAAGATACCTTCCTTTATCTTTGCATCGTTAACTTGCGGAAACTGTTCTCGAAGATAAGTGAAAGCTTTGCTCGTTTTATCTAACGCTTTTACGAAATTCTTCATGAGCCCCAACTTCATATGTAACGGTGGTAAAATGATGCTGTCTTTCTTAACTAATGGCTCGTGTATTACATTTTTATGCCCGAGCTGCATACGATCCCTGATAGGGCACCCCTTTCTTGCATAATGTTCCGTCTGTTGCGGCTGTCCCATTCACATAGGAAGCAACAAAATTTAGTATACCCAGTCTGCATGCCCGTGAGAATTGCAATGACCTTTAAGTCTCCACAAATCCGCCATTGGTAGTCATTGTACTTTATTTTTGCCAAAAGTATAGCCATATTGTCATAAGTTTCTTTCATATGAACAGAGTAGGCGACTGGAATTGATGAAAATAAATTTCCGTTATGCAATAACACGGCTTTTAGACTAGTCTTGAAAGAGTCGATGAAAAGTCGCCATTCGTTGACTATGTGCTCATGACCGAGTTGCACCATTAGACCGTTTACATCTTTGCAATAGCAAATGTCATCATCCATCTCAAAGTATTGAACAAGTTCTCTGTGTCTATGACGAAATTTAGACATCGGAGTATTGGGCGCTAAAAGATTCCATTCTTTGAGTCGCGAACCGAGTAATTCCGCTTGTTCTTTGGTAAGAGCGAGATCACGTATTAGATCTGAAAGTTCTGAATGGTTAATTAAGTGAACACCATCATTCACCGGTATATAATCCGAGTCAGAATTAGTTTCTAAAGCAGTTAAACTATCACTTTCTGATGGTTCATTCATGTCCAACGGATATTGTTCTGGTGGAACTGGGATCGGACACGTGATTGGATCATGAGGCAATGGTTTCGAAACCGATTCAATATTTTGATAAACCACAGACTTTCTAGTTTTAAAAGTGAAACTATGGATATTTGTCAAGCAGAAGTAACAATCAGTAGCGTGATTTGTCGGTTCACGCCATATTACTGGCACTCCAAAAGGCATCGACTTATGCTTCGGCGATTTTCGTAACCAACCTGCCAAAGTATTTGCACAAGTCGAACAAACTGCATTTGGCTTCCAAGATTTATTTGCGTCATCAACTTTCGAATCGAAATAAAGTTCATATGCTTTCTTTCGTAATGGTGTAAAATTTTTCTGGTGAACACGATCGGTAAAATATCCGCACACATAACAGAACAGATCAGCCGAATTTCTACAACTTCTCGAAGCCATATTTCGCTCAGAATTATTTCAAAATACAGTAACTATTTGCAAAATATCGTAACATATGTCATGCATCTTTTAGCAGTATAAAAAGTAGAATTATTTTGCATTTTATTAATTTTTAATAGGTTATATAGTAAAAATGAAACGGAGCAAATAACGGTTTCCCAAAAATATATTTATTCACAAATATCTTAAGAACCCGATGTGACAGAGATAAACGGATTTCAGATTTGAAATCAGCGCAAGAAACTGACATAAGAACACTTATTCTTATATAAGAAAGAAAAAATGTTGTTTGTCAGTGTAACCCTCCCAAAAAAACTTACAGTTTTAACTGACTCTCTTTCAACAATTAAAGCACTTAGAAACTTACGAGAATGTAGTAGACCTGATATAGCAGATGAGATATTTCTAGCTACTACATACTTATATTCCAGAGGATGTTCAGTCTTAATTGCTTGGATACCTTTACATGTTGGTATAGAGGGAAATGAAAAGGCAGATAAAGAAGCCAAGAAAGGTAGATCTGATAAAAATCTAATAAATGTAGGGACGAGTAAATCAGAGATTAAGAGCTTAATTAAAGATTTAATAACACATGAATGGAAAGCAGAGTGGGATAAAAATCTGAAAGGAAGACATGCATATAAGATGTTCAAGGCTCCAACAAGAAAATGTCAGATATCTAGGGAATTGAAAATTCCCAGTAATAAGAAACTTCTCAGACTACAGCTGGGAAAAGGCTATTTCAGAATAGAAGAACCTTACTGTGCAGTATGTCTTCAAGACAATAATATAGAACATTTCTTGTTAAAATGTAAGAGGTATGAACAAATGAGAATACCAATATTAGATTATTTGCAAGCATCAAACTTACCTATAAATATAGAAGAGGTGTTAAGAGTAGACAGATCTAGGGAACTGCATAATATAGTCAAACAATATTTAATACGAACACATGTTAATATATAGTGGCTGGGAATGTGAAGGTCTGATGCTGTTATTCCAATGCTTATGACTTTTAACAGATGAAAGTCAATTAATTATCTGTTAAAGTCAGTTATATAACTGGAACCGCCAGGCCTTTACACCCCTCCACTTTAATATTATTCTTGTTCAGAGTTTCTTCTTGATTTTGAACGTATTTTTTATTTAATGTATAAGCATAATTGTGATTGTCCCTATTTACAATGATTTGACAAATGTGATGCCACTTTCTCATATCGGCAGTTGTTCATATTATTTGGAATGGAAAACAATATATATCCTAATTATAACCCATCAGAGGTTGAACGGGATATTTTTCTTCATTAATTATATTTAAAAAAGGTCGAATAACACACAAGACGATGTCGTAGAGTCGCAATGGCGTCTATGACTCACCATTGTGGTGGGTTTTGATGTTATACGGGGACTTAGTGTACTGAATGAGGTCAGTTGTGAAGGTCCCTGAGGATAACAGTTTTGGTGAGTTTACAGAGTAACTTGCTACTACCACCTACGACCTCAATCAGGCTTATTCTTGACTAGTATGTCTGATAGCTACGTCTAATGTCTAGGGTAATGAAAGTATGGTGTGTAGGCAATTTATTACACTAACACAACCACAAATATTAATTCCTATGATTAAATTGACTAACACTCTGTGTAAAGTTTAGTATTATACAATTTTTTCCAAAATTTATTTTGTCCTGCCCTAGAATTTTCTAGTCAGGACTTTCAACTCAAAACAATCAATGATATTATATTTACAAGTAATCAAATAACAACAGAAGCAATGGTTATACATATATTTTAAAATTCACTAATACTGATTTTAAATCTAGAGTCTTTCTTCTATAGTTCTCGATGTCTGGTCGGGTATTTACATCATCCTCATGTCCCCACCTATCAAGTTTATTGGTGTTGTTGTACAGTTTATAGGTGGAATAGTTTACTTGTTCACAATGTGGTTATTTAATTATACACTAGATTGATGAATCCACGCAAGCCAGGCCAAAATAACTTATCTGCCTGGGATGATAGATGAAACTCCAGCTCTCTCCACCTTGGCTCAGAGTTACAAAAGGCAGGCAGTTCTACAAACAGTGTTGACCACTTGGGAGACCTGGCACCAACTCAGTACCAGACAAGAACCCCTGCAACCACATAATTAAGCTATTCTCAGCATAATACCTATTCCACCGTAATTATAAACAACAATGGCATGAAATAAAGACATGAGTCAGATCTCTCTGACCAATCCACAACATCTACATCAATGATGTAACAGGTAACACTAGTTCCCATTCCTCTCCTTCAAGGGCTACACTGCATCTGAAATATTTTCATTAATCTCTTTTTCTTTTTTCCATATAATAACGTGGGTGATATGTTTCCACCTGACCATCTGAAAAGAAACATCTGTATTCCCCATTTCTGATAGTTTATCATATTATATTTCAACCTCTAGGCCCTGGAACAGTAGGCTGGGGACCTAGAATATGTACTCACTTGTCGTAATCAATTTTCATTATATGGCAGTATCTCTCCCTTAAAATGTTAAATAAAAGGTTAATAAGTTCAATCTTACCACAAAATTCAATGAAATACACAGAAACGTTGAATTAGCACAAACTCAGCTGAGCTGCTGGCTAGACTAGGGCGTCCCACTATTATTAGCATATATATTCAATGGACGACAAACTTCTTAGCCTCAACGATCTGCTTGTATGGACAGTCTTCAACAAAATGGCAACTTGCCGGCAACTTTTTTCAATAACATTAACTATTTCGTCCAATGAGAGTACTTCCCCTCTACAGTTTAAAATTTCAAAAATAAATGTCCAATTTGGGTCCAGTTTCGGTCTAGTGTGTAGTGTTTTTCTGTCTGTCGGTCGGTCCGAACTTGGGTTTTCCCAAAATTGCACTTGGTTTTGGACCAACTACAAAAAAAAAACTACACAAATTTTGTCTCACTCACTTCTAAGATTTCTATGCTAAGTTATTTTTAGATTCTATCCGCCTTGTCTCCCCCTTGTCCACATGTAATTTTTTTCTGCCTTCGTCTCAAGGACGCGTCAAAATGTAACTTTAGTGGCTGCAAACTAGTATGCTAGTTTTAGTTTCTGCGAGGGCATCATTTTTCTCTTCCCTCCTTTTCTTACCCCGTCTGCATCGAACAAATCCGTCTTTTGTCAATAACTTCTGATTCATCTGTTCGTCTTTATAATTAAAAGCATATTATTTGTCAGGAAAAGATAGGCTATCAAACCAGCTCACTTTTGTGATTCTAAACCTATTATTAAGGAATTCCATATTTTTTCCATGTTAGTCTTGAAATCTTTACTACCACTCGTTCACTTCTTTTCCATGTACTGTCAAGCTAATTACGATAGAATTACTACCACTCGTGATCAAGTGGCTAACCATGTTCTTACTTTCAAGCGTATTTACGACTAGAATTAAAGTGCGTTTTACAAGTTCGCCTTGCGTAATGCTAGTTTTCGTGATCTACAAGTTCTGCTGCTTTACATCATTTGTTGCTTTTTCGACCACCTAACTACAAGTTCGCGCGTATGCTAGT
The DNA here is from genome assembly GCA_024509875.1 of Oreohelix idahoensis. Classification (NCBI taxonomy): domain Eukaryota; kingdom Metazoa; phylum Mollusca; class Gastropoda; order Stylommatophora; family Oreohelicidae; genus Oreohelix; species Oreohelix idahoensis. The sequence continues at coordinate 51,600 of JAMPIV010016072.1, read as the reverse complement.
TTTAGATTCTGGCGTGCAGACGGCATCATTTTTTCCTTCCCTCCTTTTCTTACCCCGTCTGAACGAATAGGCCTTTCGTGTCCTCATGTTATAAATAGTTTTTCTCAATGACACTAGAAAACGATGGTACGGTCTACTAAACCAACGCGCCTGTGGCGTGGGCGAAAAGGTAGCAGCGTAACCTAACTATATTTTTTATCCCTACATTTTATTTAACTGTTATCTTTATAAATGGAGGATTTTATCGCTGTTTCAATGTATTTCACCACAACCATTCTGATCAAATTTAAAAAAAAGCTTCTTCCATTCCTTTTGTGATTTGTTACATGCTGTAGTTTATTTTGCTGAAAGTTCTGGCTGCATTTATTAGCACAGCACTTTGAGGTAACTTTAAAAGAGAAAAAAAGAGGACAGCATCTTAAGTAGATCACAGCAATGGGAGCGTATGGCACTAGTGGAAGCAGTAGCGTGTGGCGTAACTACCCTCCAGGTGTACCCCAGGGCCAAGAAGGGCCTCTAAGCTTTTTAGTGTTGTCCCCGCCCCCTCCCCCTTGTCACCTAATAGGCAATAATTGTAATATTTTTTTCAAATCTCTTAGCATGGTGATGGTATATATTAGTATTATTAATAGATTGGTATGTTTGTTTGTTAGCATTGCTTACATCTTTTATTAGTTATTATTTTTGTTATTTCCGCTCATTTGTATTATTTTTATTATTATTAAGGTAAACATATTTTATTGAAAAATCTATACATTTTTAAAAATTCGTTTAACTTATGCACTGGCCACAAGAGATCTGGGCCTTTAGGCTTCAGCTTACTTAGCCTAATGGATAATCTGGCCCTGGTGTACCCGACACATTCTGGTGGCTCCAGCGCCGGATGGGTCTCGAAGAGTTTTTGGTTGGAAGGGACTTTCACATTTCCTTTTAAATTATTGTGTGCGTGTGTGTGTGTTAACCGCTATAGCACGTCTCAGTTTCTCAAACACCATTAATATGCACACACACAGACACACAAATAGACCTAACGGTCTTTTATATTTAGTATAACCGACTAGGCTGAGCGGGACACGCCTGGCCAAAACGAGGCAATTTTTGTTTTTATTTAAAATAAATAAAATAAATAAATAAATCATACACCAATAGCAGTGACTCCCAAACCTTTTTGCTGACGAACATACACCAATAGCAGTGGCTCCCAAACCTTTTTGCTGACGAACATACACCAACAGCAGTGGCTCCCAAACCTTTTTGCTGACATTACGTTTTTTTTTTTTTCCAGTACTCAGGACCCTTATAATTTGAATTTTGTTCCCTTCATACTTTTCCGAAACTTTCTCGCGACTCTGCTGAAGACCTTAGCGACTCTGGATTTGGGATCCACAGACCTCTAAGTTGATTCCTCGGAGCTTTCGGAGGTTGAGTTCTGATCTGTCCAGTTTTCTTGTTAATCCGCTGAAACTGGCATGCCCCCATGCCCAGTACCAAATACTCCCTTAATTACCAGTTCTTTAAATTATTTCTCTATCACGCACCTTTTCTCTATCACGCACCTTTTCTCTATCACGCACCTTTTCTCTGACAAAAGGTCTCCTAAAATATCTTCTTCCTCTTTCTTCAAGTACCATGCCCAGTGGCGAAGGAGATCCTGTCTCTCCATAACTTCCTGTCTCCAGTATAATCTATCAATTCTGATGTTGACCTTCTTCCGTGCCACGATGTCAAACTGTCCAGTATGTGCTATCTTTGTCTTCGTCTATCTTTTTTTCCTTCAATCGTACCTGTTGTTGATATATTCCATCTTTTTTCTACTCATTACATGCCCAAAAATGTCGATTGCTTCTTTCTAAACTTGTGAAACAAGTTTCTTTTGTGCATTGGCCTCTTTAAGGACATTCTCATTACTTTCGGCTGCCCATTGTCTTTTTAACATTCTTTTGTAACACCACATCTATGTGTCCTCTAGTGTTTTCCCACTTGTTTACTAACCTATAATATCACAGTAGTAGACCTATCTCATATATATTTATAGAACATTCATTTTACTTGTTGGGCCCTGTGTTATAAGGAGATCCCCACTTAATTTGTGCCCAGATGACCCCTTACATTGTAGTTACGCCAATGACTGGACTCCCTTACATTGTAGTTATGCCACTAACTGGACTTCCTTACATTGTAGTTACGCCACTAACTGGACTCCCTTACATTGTAGTTACGCCACTAACTGGACTCCCTTACATTGTAGTTACGCCACTAACTGGACTCCCTTACATTGTAGTTATGCCACTAACTGGACTCCCTTACATTGTAGTTACGCCACTAACTGGACACTGTTAATACTTAAATCAGATAACTTTTTTCTCTTTATAGACAGTACCAAGCACTGACCTACTTAAGGAGCTGCATTAAAAAAACATTTTTTTATCTTTACCCTTTAGCTCTCATCACCTTCTGCTCATCTCTTGTTCCACTGGCACATGTCTTGTCGTACAACTTTAATCCTTCTATTCTACGCAATTATACACTTCTGTAACTTCTTGTTAGCATTTTTGTTGTGTTCCATATCTCAGAGCCATACAATACAACTGTCTTGACATTTTAAATGGATATTCTTATTTTTAAAACATATATTGTTATTTTTAACAACGCAAATTCACATATAATATGTGCATATTCTAATGAGAACAGTTTGGAACAGATATTATAGTAACCAAACAGCAAACAAAAATACACTTAGCTGATTGTCCATAAAACTTGGCATGCCAATAAAAAACAAAATTTGCAGCTAAACCTAAAGAGACTATTAAAATGACAATAAATTAAATTAAAACAAGAGTTAGCATAAAATTTCAATTAAAAAGTCCCACAAACCCAGAATAAGAAATATGAGAATTGTCAGCAGCCTTAAACGAGGATGCAATGTTATCGCGCCATATAGTCATGAAAGGAAAAAATGAACAAATTTGTGACCTAGACTCATGAACAAGGAAAATCAATATATAGAGTATGGTATCTTGAATATTGCCGAAGTATGCAAATTATAACTCAAATGATGTTGAACCAGATAATTCAGTCATTAAATTTAAATTAAGGACTGGATTTCAGCAAGTCTCAAAACTATTTTCACCATGGTTTCAGGTAATTTAAATATTATAAGCAGCATAAACATGAATTAAGCTTTCAACTAGCTAAGCTTACAACTTTTAAATGTTTTTTTTTTTCAATATTAAAAGTTCATTCGTGAGGGTGAACGTTTTGTAAAAACACATTCTCTCCATTAAAGCATTGTTAGTTACAGTTAGCTGTGCAGTAAATTCTTCCAATAGAGGACCCTAATTTGAAATGGTAACTATTTTACCACTTGTGAAAAATTAAAATTCCTATTTCATCATTAGTCTAGATCAGTGCTCTGCAACCTTTTTTACTTCACGGCACACAATAATATTTAAGGCAAATATTTAAAAATTAGCTGCCATCATAAGACAATTCTCCCAAATGTTTTGTGATGGACTGGTGGAAGATGATACTTCAACTTATTATTTGTAAAATTTTACACGTGAAATAATATTCTTTCATAATATTTTACCATAACATATAATTTTGTATGCAATTATATGGTAAATTCTGCCTGGTTTCATGGCATACCAGGCAGATAACTACATCACAATGGTTGTGGAGCACTGGTCTAGACAATAATAACTAGAAATATGATTGAGCCAAGAACAAAATTCAATTCATTAGAATCATCACTTTCTAACATTCTGTCAGATTTAGATGTGTCAAACCATATTATGATACATATATAAACATCATGGTAGATGTGAGAAATTAGCCACGAAGTGAACAAGAAAAGCCAACAACAAATTCAACAACATTATACAAATAGTAGTGTACAAACCAATGATATTGATAACTGGCCAGGCACCTCCCAAAACTCTATAAGTGGGTAGGGGCCTACCAAAACTCTACAACTGGGGGCCTTTTGTCTATAAATTAATACAGAAATATGTCTGGGGACTCAGCACCACATGATTTGATGGTGCTTCTTGCACACCACAGATCTAAAACAATAGCAATATGAAAGCAATTTAGTGGTTGTTCACTATTCATTTATGCTAGAGAAACATGGACAGTAAACAAACATTTGGAAGACAGAATTGAGGCTCTTACTGACAAAAAGCAGCTCAACACAATTGTTAAAATTAATAGAATTACAGAAAAAAAGATTTATAATGCATGAATAAATGTTAGATTATATCACTTCTTGACCTTCTTAGCAAGCTGAGATTAAAGTCTGAGATACAATAACCAATCACCCACTTGAAGTTTTTAACTCTTTCAGTCCCAAGCAAAAAATTGGGTTTGGCCCAAACAAAAATAGCCACCCCAGTGTTTTTTTATTGTTTGGAAAAATTTTTTTTTAATTTTCATATGCATAAATACACGAGGTATTTAAAAGAAAGTACTTTCTGTCAGACATGACGTTTTGGGTTGTTAAAATTAGAAAACAGCTCTAGAAAGGAGCAAAAGATAGGAAAGCCGATTTAACGTTGATTGGGCCAAATGGGTCTAGAAGGATGTACGATATATCGGCTTAAAGAGTTAAAAAGCTAATTATAAATGGTAATCTCAGTGACGATGTACACTTTAAACACAGCTGTATATAATCTGTATGGAGAACATCCCCAGAGATGTACACTTTCACCAGTGTTGGCAGATTTTTTAAAATAAAATATATATATATATGATTATATGTGTTGCATATATACACATCATATGGTTCATTTTGACCATATTTTTGTTTCTTTGCATCTCTGGTGATGTTCTTAATACAGATTATATTCAACAGTGGTGAAAGTGTACATCTCTGGTGATGTCATCTGTACAGATGTACATAATATTTATACATACACACACACACATACCCATATCTGTTCAATTTTAAAGTAACATTATCTGTATGATTTCAAATTTGTTAAAATCATTTAGATTCTGGTGGATTTCAGATCTAGATGTTGACCCTGTTACATCCTTAGTTATAACGTACAACAGATGAGCAAACGTTTACCAGAAATTAGCACTGAGCTTATCAATGAAAATTTCAACATATTGCGGTTAAGCAGTTAATGTAAAATGTTAATAACATGTATATTAAAATATTGCAATTGCATACAACCCCCAGAAAACATCTGAGAAAGGAGATGCTCACACTGACAAAAAATAAAGGTATTAAAAAAACAACATTGTTATTCATAATGATTATGACAGTTTTCAAAACAATAGCACTAAAGGCAAAAAAATGTATGTGAGTAGTAATAATAGCTCCTATATTCTTCTTATATCCTTAGCCGCCGACCGTCAAAGCAGTCAGTGGCCATTACGCCTGGTGGCGTCTTGTAGGGCAGCAATAAATTGATTCCACTTTGCTCGGTCGGTGGCCATCCTTCGTACAGTGCCCCAACTCTGGTTCATTCTTTGCATCTCAGCCTCCACAGTCCTCCGCCGAGTTGTTTTTGGTCGGCCTCTCTTTCATTTTCCTTCCGGGGTACATAGCATAGTTGTTCTTGTGATGGCATCAGGGTCTCTTCTGAGGACATGGCCAACCCAATTCCAGCGTCTGCCAGGTATGATGGTGTGCATGTCCTCTTGCTTGCTCCGAGTAAGCAGTCCCTGGTTGGTGATGGTATTCGACCAAAAGATTCAGAAAATCTTTCTTAGGCAGGTTGTGTGGAAAGAGGACAATTTCGACATTTCCTTCTCTGTTACTCTCCAGCATTCTGCACCACAGAGAAGCACAGAAAGTACACAACTCTCATATAGTCTTAATTTTGTGTTCGTAATAGCTCCTATATTAATGCAATATTAGGAAGTGTACAGTTACAGGAAGTGTAACAATCACGAGAACTGCAAATAGGATAACAGGAAATGTAACAATCATAGGAAGTGTAACAATCACAGGAAGTGATAACAAGTGCATATGTTTCAAAGAGATATACAATCAATTATTAATATAACAGAAAAATAACACAGAAGTTTAAATGAAACAAAAAATTATCTAGCAATGTTATGAGATTCTATTAGAGAGTGCATATGTTGGCGAATTAATCAATAAAAATAAATATAACGCTGCTAAAAAAATTTAAAATTGATAGGACAATTTATATTTAGCATTAAAAAAAGAGGTTATCTGATCATCAGAAATTATCACTCCTTCACACAACTGCCATTTTACTCTAATGTAGCACATACATTTTGGCCATGAATCCCACAGGTCAAATTTCTATTGTTTGTCTCAGGAACTACAAGAATATAAAGTAACATGTCACAGGAATAAAATTAGAAAAAGTAAAAATATTGCTTTGTCAATGATTGATTTGCACTGGTATGCATAAACTATGCCTTAATATTATAGACAAGAATTGTGTCTAGATTCCAGAATGATGCAAGATGCTTATTATTTTTTTTTTTTTTAAATTACCGCAGTCTTAGAATCAGGAAGAAGTGCAAATCAATTCATGTTGGTTGTGCGTGAATTCCAGGGTTAGACACCAGTGGCGTATCCTGGTAATGCAAGCTAGGCGTGCTGCTACTTAAAATGATTATGTACGCCTACTATTTAACTTCTTCCCCTCTTAATTTAAAAACCAACAATATTCAACTACGCAACGATAGTTATTAGGGGTATATGTCAATTATCTCCGAAATACTAATTAACTTACAACTTGAAACTCACTGTCACCGTAATAATCTGCATTCCCGGCAACTAACAAAAATTAATCACAAAAAAACACTGTACGGACACAGCCGATTTTTACAACTCGAGAGCTGCAAGACCACCGCACGCATGTTCGTATTGTATTGACGTATCTGGCCATGACCCCGATCCACACAAACCAATCTTCAGACGTGAATCCGAAAGGGACAGCACGCATTGTGACGGAATTACCCGAGAAACTTCAGGCGATTGTAACCAACCAATAAAAACTGCACTATAAAACGCGTCTGGGAAACTGAAACTAGATATACTCGTAGATTCTATGCGGGAAAATCCGTTATCCTGATGCGTGCGGTCCGAAAGCAGAACTTTAGAAGAGAAATATTTTATAGAATAATAAATTAAATTTTTATTTTCCTTCGGGCATAGGTGTGCGCAGCACGCACAGCACACATAGAGAATACGCCACTGTTAGACACCCCACCCCCCACAAGGACCTTGAAGAACCTCCATCCTGGAAACAAGCAATCTTTGATTTGTTTAGCCTTGCTAACAGTCAGGGGTTGAGTTGGCCAAAATCATGATTCCTTCTGTAGTGAAACATACTTGGAAGAAAATGTGAGCCCCAGACTTAACTCTGACTTTGACCTTGTTGGCTGCAGGCAGGAAGATCTCACAATGGATAATTGACAGGCTAGGGGAGCGCGAGGGGAGCTGGAAAGTGGGTCTGTACAATACACAATGATTCTTTGGAAAAGCCCGGAACCAGCGCACAGTATTTTAGCCCTGCATATTTGGACCATGCTTCTGTATGGCAGGGAATGCACAGTATGCCACACCCACATTCTCTGTTCTAGCTTGAAACCAGATGTGAACATCTCTTAGATATTTGCCAAGCCAGGGTAGAATACCGAAGAAAGAAATTCCCTAACTCAACAAGACTTGAAAGGGCAGAAAACACACAGAAAACGTCTAGATCTACAGTGTAGATAATGCCAAGGATTCTTCAACTTAGTACTAGCTGTGAAAGACTGACAAGCTCATCAGCTCTAGTTAAACAACAACTCAATCTGAAAATTTTCCAAGAGAAATAAATGTAATGGAAAATATGTTGCAAATCCTTCAGCAATAAAACACTGAAATAGAAAGACAAAAGTTTAAGAAACATTTCATGTAGAAATCGATTGCACTGCAACATTGCATTTTGTTATAAAACAGAATCATGTTGATTTAGAAGAAATAATTCATTATAACTGCTGTTTAATTTTTCATTAATGTTTTGAAACAAAATAACATATCAGAGCACCATTGTGAACAACAAATGTCAACGTAAAATACAACTCACATTTTGTTATAACAGAAATAAGCATATCTTTTATGTACGCACTAAAAGCATATATTGAAAAATTTAGATTAATGGTTGTGCAAATAATGCACATTTTCACATTCATAAAAGAAAAACAATGTTAGCTGAGATCAAGTTATGAAAATCATACAGTGTTTAAAATCAAAGGTAACAGTCACATTACTAGCCAGTAGAAAGGAAAAAGTTCATGGGTCTTAGGTGCAACTGAAAATTTGATTTCATGAAAAAATTTAATTCAGCAAATCTGTAACAATTTATGTGAGGAGAGTGAGCCTGACTTTCTATATTCATGGCTTCTGTGTGTCTGTGATTAGTTGTGCATCTATAATTTTTGTTATTTCAAGGGAAGGAACCACAACTTTCTGCACGGTTTGGATCTGCTAATACATGGTAGGTCATAGGCCTAAATAGTGGAAGTACTGTAGCTGTGCAGCAAAAACAAACTAGCCAGTCTTGCTGCTAAAGAGCAATCATCAGTTAATTAGTGTGATCACATAAATTAATTTATCCTAGGTTTACAATTTTGCAGTTGTCTTTGAATTTAAAACATGTCCAGATATAAGGATTATTAACAAAAATACACTGTACATGAATGATATTGCAAAGTAATTCTCTCCTTCTATGATTATTTATTGTGTCACTTGCCTTCTCTAGTTCTCTACTCTCCTCTATGTTTATTTTTATTTATTGTTTTATTAAGGTGTTTGCTACTCTTATTTGTAGCACACTCCTTTCAACCATCTACCATATACATGGAGCTGCTGATTATATCTATGTTTACTTATTGTGTCCCTTCTTTTCTCCTCTAGTTCTCTAATCTCCTTCTATGATTATTTATTGTACTCTTTCTCTTCTCCTCTATTTGTTTTCTCTCCCCCATTAGTATTATTGTGTCCATTCTCTATTTATATAGTTTTATCTTCCCTGTTAGTAATTATCCATTCTATTCTCCTCAGTTTTTCTTATCTCTGCTATTAGTTTTTACTGTGTCCCTTCGTTTCGTCCTCTATTTTTTTCTCTCCCCGTTTGTACTTATAGTGTCCATTCTCTTCTTAGTTTTTCTGATCTCCCGTGTTAGTAGTTTTATGCCCCACCTCATTATCTGCTGAAGCGTTAAAATATACAAAGAAATCGTTTGAACTTTGACTCATATATGTGACTGCCAGGATACATAATAAAAGTTCTGACACAGGCCAGAATGTTAGATGGGCCTGTGTGCGCAGTTCTCAATCCGTTTAAAGTAAATATTCATTCATTCACTTGTTCTTTCTCCTCTGTTTGTCCCTAATATGCTATTTCATTTTTTAATACTCTGAAGCATATGGAAGACATTTCTATGGCGTTGATGCAAGGCAGGAAAACTTTTATCTCTGTATGACTCCTCCATGAAGACTGGCCGAACTTCTGAACTACAAGGCTTTAACTTTCCATCAGCCGAAGGTAACTTCAGAAGATCAGTCTCTCTACTCCAATGAAACCCTTGTCCGTTACGACCAGCCCTTTTAGCTGCTTCAACGTCCAGGTCAGTGGGCATTTTCAGGAAGTTCTGGCAGTGCTCAATGAAGCTGCTTATTTGGGACTTGGGTGTGTTACCAGAAAAAGTGTCGCTTGCAATTTTGCAGCAGCCGGAAACAAATGCAAAGAAGTTGAGCCCTGAAAGTGAGGGAAATTAACATAATAATTACTGCACTGCAATAAGGTCTATTTAAGCTGACAACCAATAACATATTTACATGAAGTGGAAATAATACTTGTTCCAAAAATATGGAAGTGTAATGGAGACAAAGGACAGAATGTTTTTTGGCACTGTCCATGTGTTGCCAGAGCCCAGAAATGGAACAAAGAATAATAGCACTGTAACCTGACAGGAAAGTTATAAATGATGTCCATGGAGGGTTGGGCATGGGACAGACTACAATGTCTACTTATCACCATTTGTAATGGGAATTCTGAATATTCTGTTACAATTATGAAACCTGATCTATAATACCATAACATTTGAAACATTGGTACCAGCATTTAAAAAGGATCCCGTTACACATCTATTGAGGCATCTTAGGAATATGGTGTTAGGCCCAAATTTTCTTGACCATCGGCACACTAGGGGTGATGTGGTCAGCATCACGCCGGCCGCCTTAACCTTCCCAGAGTTATTCTGGTACCCAGTTCACGAGGCTGGGTCGACCCCCAAAGCCATTTGCGGTCTAAAAAATCCAACCTCAACTAGGATCGAACCATGGACCACCAAGTTAGGAAGCCAGTGCACTAACCACTGTGCTACCATGACTCCACCAACATTTATTATGTGCTAACTATTGCAATGGTTTCAATATGATTCATTCAGTCACATATTCAAAATGGCATGCCTTAATAATTAACAATCAGCAAAGCAAACATTTGTATTATGCTACACAAATGTACATATACTACTCGTCAAAAGTCAAGGGCCACTTAGAAAAACCTTGGTTGAAACCATAAAACAAATCTGATATAAACGTAATTGGTATCAGTCAAAACGGCATTTATTGAATACCAAATTGACATGTCACGTAAAGAAATGGAAACACACATTCAAACGCAATGAAGCTGTGAAGTGTGTCACCCACCTTTTCAAAAGTCACACAATAGATATTGGACAAATAGACATTTCAAAATCGGGTATGACCACCGTTTGCAGCAAGGCATTCAAGACAGCGTAGACGCATTGAGTCCATAAGGGTCCGAAGAGTATCCTGAGGAACAGCTTGCCATTCCTGAAGCAGAAATGCAGTCAGTTGGGCAACATCCATTGGCAGGGGGTGATTTGTTGACAATCTTCGACCAAGGACATCCCTGAGGTGCTCAATCGGAGAAAGGTCAGGTGAATGAGCTGGCCACGCCATCCTGATGATCCCATGTTGCTGAATAAACTCATTCACCACACGAGCTCGATGGGGTCGAGCGTTATCATCTTGGAGGATGGCATTACCACCTATGGCTTCCAGAGCAGGCTGAATAATTGGTCTCAAGATTTCGTTCTGGTATCTTGGGCCGGTCAAGTTGCCTTGGATGATGTAGGGTGGGGTCCTGCCGTGTCTGTAGAAGCATCCCAAGACCATGACAGAACCCCTACCATAACGATCCACCTCTCGAATTGTGTCATCAGTAAATCGCTCACCTGGTCGTCTCCAAACTCGAATTCTGCCATCATTGAATGACACAGTGAAGCGAGAATCTTCAGTGAAGAGAACTTGACTCCACTGTTGCCTTGTCCATCGGATGTTCTCGCGACACCAAGCAACATGGGCTCTGCGATGAGCAGGAGTAAGAGGGATTCTGACTCCAGGATGTCGAGCAGCCAGTCCAAATTCATGTAAACGTCTGCGAATGGTGCTTTGACTGACATTAACATTTACAGTTTGTCTCAGCTGATATCTTAGAGTGGAACAAGTCACTGTTCAATGGCGCAGGGCTGACAACAAGAGGTACCGGTCATCATGTCTGTTGGTGCATCTAGGGCGACCTGGCCGGTGGCGATCCTCCACACTTCCTGTGGCCTGAAATCTCTCCAAAATTCTTTGGATAGTAGAGTGTGACACTGTAAGCCGTCTAGCAACCTCGCGGACAGATAAACCACTTTCAACCCACGCTATAGCCCTCATTCTATGTAAGGTGTCAAGACTTCTTCTTGGTGGCATGGTTTATGTAAGTGATGAAACTACCCTAAGTCTGCTGATTTTAAAACAAATTAAGAGTGAACTCTGTTCACGAAAAGTCGCTATTGCACGTGTAATGTCAATCAGCACGATTACTTCACCTGTTTGGTTGTACGGAAGTTTGAAAAAACAGATTAAAAATGTGAATTTATGGTCAGCAAACCAAATTGCACGTGATCACCATGGTTGTTGGTGAGTTGTTTTTATGCTTAACGTGCATAGAGGACTGTCAGGGGAAGATATTGCACCCATTTTTACTAAAAACTTCCATCATTTAATCATTCTATGCGCTTATATAAAAGTGTATTGAAAATAATAGGGTGGCCCTTGACTTTTGACGAGTAGTATATCTGTTTTTTGTTTTTCTTTGTTTTTTTCAACTACCCACCTGAACTTCTGTCTGCGTTCATGTATTCCCATTTCCTCTGCATATCAATGTAGAGAATATCAATGTCAGCATTTGTTAGACCCTTTCTGTTGAGATGACATTTTCTGAAAGATGATTTAAACAAGAAATAATTAAACATAAACATTTAACTAACATTTGCAGTTATTAGTAAAAGTGCATACTTAGCTTACATCCATTAGAGAGCTTATTGCTGGTGCATTTTGTTTATATAATTGATAAGTACCAGTATATATGTTAATATTGTGCTGCTAAAGTCAAAGAACAAGGCATGTGCTTGAAATGTCAAATCTTGACATTACCAAAGAACATGACGTGCTATTAATGATCTAATTTTGATATTTATTATAGACCTAGGCACTTAATGTCAGATCTCAGTATTAAAGAACACGGCATGCTATATTTATGTAAAATCTAGACAATAACTGAATTTTGCCTCCATTATCATCTACAAAATTAAGTCATCACTGTTCAAATTCACACACACACACACATGCATGCACACATGCATATACACACACACAATTGGTAACACAAAGATATTCAGTCTCACGTTGAGTAATGTTTACTGTATTTCCTCTTTGAGTTATCATTCCTTCAGCCATGAAATGTAAACCTAATGAGGGGAAAAAACAGTATCCAACCCACCTTGCAAAAAGCTGGAACATTGATGGACTAAGCCGCAAGCATCCCTTCACTCCAAGACACATTATAAAAATGTCCGCCAATCTCTCAACAATCCTTTCAGTTTTGAAACTCTCACCGTATAAAGCTGGGAAAATCTCCTTCAAGCAAGACTCCTCTTCTTCTTCATCAACTTCCTTCTGCTCCTCCTCATCATCATCATCTGAAGACTCTAACTGTTGACTGTCAAAGGGAAAAGCATGTGACTCTTGTCTATCAGACTCTTCCTCTTCCATGACAATGTCTTCAGATCTGTGCTCATTCTTGGGAAACACAGCAGGAAAGTGGCTATTCATTTCTACCTTAACCACCTCATTCTTATTTCTTGCCATCTTTCTACTGATCCAGTTTTTAAGGAGATTTATTTTGCTAGTCTGCTGATAGCTGGCTTCTTCAAAATACTTCAAATCTGAAGGTCTTTTATCCAAAACGATAACCTCCCCATTTCCCTCAGTGAATGAATGAGAAGTTTCATTACGCACAAATCTTTTAGCTCCATAGTTTTCAGATGTGTAAAACATGGACTTTTCTTTGCTTGGTTGTTCACCTTCTATATGCTTTATAGAAATGTCGCGTTCTCGATAATGGTTGTGTCGGTGATTTTGGTTGTTGTTGGAGTTGTCAGTGTCCATGGATTCCTCTTCATTATTGCTAGGGTGCCTGGGTTGATGCCGCCTTCTCCTGAGAACAACCAAGTCATAGTAAATTATTTTCTAAACTTAACAAAGAAAAGCAAATTTATGAACAGAAAAGAAAGCACTAACATATGGATGATAACACTGACCATAAATAGCCTCTTTTTCTTGTGTCCTTAGCTGCTGATTGACAAGACATTAGTGACCATGATGCCTAGTTGTATCTTGTAGGACAGCAACAAACTCTCTTCATTTTGTCTGTGGCCAGTTTTTATATTGTGCTCCAACTCTGGTTCTTGCTTGTCATCTCGCCTCTAAAGTTCTCCGCCAGCTTGTGTTTGATTGGCTTCTCTTTCACCTTCATTCTGGGATCCATATAATGCACTTCTGGTGATGGTGATAGTTTTTTCTGAGGACATGGTCAAGTCTCTTCCAGTGTCTACCTGCTATAATGGCATACATTATCTTCTTCACCACCCTGGGTAAACAGTTTGTGGTTGATAATGGTGTTCAGGTAAATAAATTGAAGAATTTTCCTTCCGCAGGTTGTATGGTAAGCTGACAATTTGGAAATTTCTTTTTCTGTTGCTCTCCAGCATGAAAATAAGTATAACTGACCATAACATTTAACCACTTGTGTGTTACCAGAGTTTGAAAGGGCAGCAAAGAATAGTAACACTGTGACTTACCAAGCATATAGTATAAGACAACTAATACAGGCATGAGGCTGGTTACCCCATCGTGTAGAAAAGCCATAAACACTTCAAATAGAACATGTAAAAGGCATCCAAATCAAATGATTAACTCACTGATCTAGGACAGAAGAAGGCCCCCAAGGATAATGACTGAGCCAGAAGGCCACAGAAGGCATCTGAGCAGATGACACAGGACAAGAAAACTTGGTGTGAGAAGGCCAATGCTCCACAAATGGTCAAGAGGCAGAGATAGTCTGATTTTAGATTCTGATGTAGTGGAGTTTTGTGTTAGACATTTAACCTACACCAAGTCTCAGCTTTATGAACTGGAATGACTAGTTTCCTTCCTTAACTAAACACCAAAACCAGATACCTATTTACAACTTGGTAGACTGCAGTGTGACATAACCTGGTTTCAATCTTAGTAACTTTCCCTGAAGAAGTAAGCGCTCTTTAAAAAAAATGTAACTTTGTGCATAAAACGAAATAACAAATGTGAAAATAGCAATGAACATAAAGATAAGAATGAAGATAAATGATAACGTTTAACACAATAGATAGCACTGAATAAAAAAGGGTAAACCTGAACAGAATAGATACAAGAACATGAAAAACAATACTATGCAGTCACATAAAAATTATTTTTGTTTTTCAAGTAACATGCCTGGTGGAGTAGGTAATCATGTCTCTCCACAACTTCCTGGATTCCAGTATTATTTATCAATTCTGATCCTGACTTCTTTCCATGCCGTGACATCAGACTTGTCCAGGATCTTCTGTCTTTGTCATCTTGTATCTCTTTTTCTTTAAATCTTTTCTGCTGTTATAATATTATCTATCTTTCTCCCTCTTCACAACATGCTGTAAGAAAGTCTACCATTTTCTTCTCTAATGTCAGCAATAAGCATAGTTAGTGCATTATCTTCTTTCATGGCATTCTCTTTACTCTTTTTATTTTTGTTATTCATGACTGTACAAGATGTAAAGAGCAGAATAGCTCTGGCAAAAGCAGCATTCTATAAAATGAAAGAGTATTTTATGCAACAATTCTTCATCATTGGAAGTAAGAAAGAGAGCTCTTCAGTGTTATATAGAACCAATCCTGACATATGGGAGTGAGTCATGGATAATTAGTAAACAAGTAGGGAAGGCACTAGAGGCCACAGAGATGTGGTTTTAGAGAAAAATGTTAAAAAAAAACGATGGACAGCCAAAAAGAGTAATCAGGATGTCCTGAAAGATACCAATGCACAAATGAAACTTATTTCACAAGTTAGAAAGAAGCAATCTACTTTTTTTGGGCATGTTATGAGAAGAAAAAAGCTATAATATATCATAACAACAGGTCAGATTGAAGGAAACAGAGATACTGGACAGTTTGAATCATGGCATGGAAAGAAGTCAGCAACAGAACTGATAAATTGTACTGGAGACAGGAAGTTGTAGAGAGACATGATCTCCTATGCCACTAGGCATGGTACTTGAAGAAGAGAAAGAAGACTGTACACGGGACAAAATGATGGTAGTTTCCCCTTGCTTTTCATCAGTTTTTGCATAGGTGTCTCAATCCTCCCTTCAAGACATTAAAATTACAAAAATGTAAATCGTATACCGTATGAGTTACACGAGGTAGATACTGAAGGAGGACAACTTCCGTGTTAGTGACTTCAAGACACATATCATTATGCATTGTTATTTCCCTTTATTTGCTCATAGAGCATGCAGCCATTCCCTTTGCAGAAAGCCTGAATCAATATACTCTAGCAGGGGTGGTACATGTGGCATTTTTTTTTGCTTAATGAGGTTGCCGGATCCAAGCAGAACCTCATATAAGTCACCTCTTAAGACACCTGAGGCAGCAGTAGACTGATTCTTTATTCACCTCTTCATTGACCTCTGAAAACTATATAGAACATCATACATGCCACACCTCGCAGATGAAAAACCTGTACAAACAATTCAAAAACCCTGTACAAAGACCAGCAAAACCTGTACAAAAAAAAAGACAGAAAAAACGTATCAAGAGTTAATTCGTGTTAAAAAAAATTTCAATTACAGCTGCATCATAGAGGTATGGGGACTTTGCCTTTTAAAACAGGTCTTCATTTATTTTAAAACTCAAACAATATTTGTCTGAGTTTATTTTGCACTGTAAAAATGATGTGATCGTGTCATCATTTAGTCTATTTCTGCGCTTAATTATCACTAACAGACCAGGAAATCCTGTGTTTGATAGGACCTTATCCTTTAGCACGCTGCATTGTTTTCCCGAAAATGTGCCCTGCAGCTGCATTCTTTTTCACAACACCCCCTTTTTTATAGTGGATGACTTGTAAATTCTATAGTTTTTTGGTCAATTGCTCTAATTTTTGGACTGTAGGCTTTAGAAATAAATGAATGATGAATCTGACGATATAAAATTTGTTTGTGTACATGTTAGATGTGATAGGAAGAGAGGTATGGAAAGGTGAAAAAAACGATAAATAAATTTTAAAAAATTTGTTTTTTAATTTAAATTTTTTTTTTTAAATTAAAAAAAAAAACCAACAAACGAAGAGTCCTTTTCCTTTGCATCTCAATGAAAGTCATTTGACCAATACAAATCAAATGACGATCTTTTCGTTACACCCATCATCAGTAGCAAAGCAACAAACGCCCTCGTCAGCAGTGACATTCGTCCATAATGCTAAACCTTTCCGATAAACCTAATCCTAACCCCTAAAATTATACATACTAGCAATGACATTCTACTTTCGTTTCCATCTCTGCCATCACCCATATTCTGAGAACCGATATTAGCGCTAATAAAGACAAAGATCTCCTTGTCATCGCATCAGATTCAGAATCCATTAAAATTAGAGCGAAAATGGCCGCGTGTTGGATGCCGATTGATTGCGATTTAAAAAATTCACAGAAAATAAACGCGGATACTCCCATTACTAAATAAAGATCGGAAATGGAAGCTAACTCTCTTGCAAATAACATTAAAAATGACACAAATTACAGCTATGATAGTGGCACAAGATGATCGATTTATATGTATGTTTAATAATTAGGCGAAAAAACCGTACAGACGTTTGTACGGGCCGTACACATCTGAAAACGCAAACACCCCGTACAGATTATGGGTAAACCATAGCGTGTGGCATGTATGGAACATTTGTCACAATGTTAATCTTGTCATGCATGTTTACGATAATGATAGTCATTCTATTGTGCAAACATACTGTTCTCAATTTTATGTGCACCAGTAGTCTTTCTTTTATTTATTATCCACATTTACAAACATACATAAAAAAACAAGTTAGTTGTAAAAAAAACATACACAGAGAAATTATACAAACACTTTCAAACTGCAATTTTAAAGTGCAAAAATAATGTAGCAAAAACAATCCCCCAAAAATAAATCAACTCATAAATTTCAAAAAACCTGTCATAAAATAATAAGATGACCAAACAGGAGAAAAAAACTGGATTTGTATGGAATCCCATTATCTCAGAGTTTTGGTTTTTATGAACTGCCTCACTACTATTTCAGAATGACAAGTGCTCAGTTTAGACAAAGCTTAAATATTAGACAAAGCTTCAAACACACAACAGGTAGCATTCGTACAATTTCACCAGATGATTCAATCTAAAATTCAATAGGTGTGAGGATTGTTTGTTTGTTTTGTTATTGCTTGGTTTATATTGTATACTGTTATTGTGTCACACATGATAAGTATGATAACACTACTAATTTAGAGTAATAAACAGACACACACACAATTTGATAATTTTTTA
This sequence comes from Oreohelix idahoensis, assembly GCA_024509875.1. Taxonomy (NCBI): domain Eukaryota; kingdom Metazoa; phylum Mollusca; class Gastropoda; order Stylommatophora; family Oreohelicidae; genus Oreohelix; species Oreohelix idahoensis. Next base: position 33,618 of record JAMPIV010016072.1, on the reverse strand, counting down.
TTTGCTCTACTTACAATATTTGTACAAGAGATATGATGCCATTTTCACTTATCGGCAACTGAACATATTATTTGTGCTTGAAGGCACTATATATCCTAATTATAACCCTTCCGGGGTTGAACGGCATTTATATTTCATCATCAGTTTAAAAATAAAAAAAGCTAGCTAAGAAACAGACCTTCTGCGTGTACACTTGTTTTTAGGAGCTACAAGAATGAGAGTGTCTCGAATCAAAGTTCGCTTCACTTCTTCATCCTTCGCAGAAACTACATATTCTACACAACCATCAGCGGTTTCATGTTCCTCCGTGATACTGAGACTGGGGTTCGAATTCACTTCTAGCAGCATTGGTTGTAGATTTTGCAGGAGAATGATGTCAAAGCCAAGAACCTGAAAAAATAAATAAATTGTTAGTGTGACACTTGATGGATATAGCTTTTGTATCTTTGTTTTTTTTTAACTCATTACAAAACATGAGGCCATCACAATAGTTAGCACCCTGTATGAAGCCTGTGACAAGGTATTACATGTGTACCTGCACTGGTCTTGCACTACATGTGTACTCGCACTGGTCTTGAATTACATATGTACTCGCACTGGTCTTGTACTACATGTGTACTCACACTGGTCTTGTACTACATGTGTACCTGCACTGGTCTTGTACTACATGTGTACTCACACTGGTCTTGAATTACATGTGTACTCACACTGGTCTTGTACTACATGTGTACTCACACTGGTCTTGCACTACATGTGTACTCACACTGGTCTTGTACTACATGTGTACTCACACTGGTCTTGTACTACATGTGTACTCGCACTGGTCTTGTACTACATGTGTACTCACACTGGTCTTGTACTACATGTGTACTCACACTGGTCTTGTACTACATGTGTACTCACACTGGTCTTGTACTACATGTGTACTCACACTGGTCTTGTACTACATGTGTACTCAGACTGGTCTTGCACTACATGTGTACTCACACTGGTCTTGTACTACATGTGTACCTGCACTGGTCTTGCACTACATGTGTACTCACACTGGTCTTGAATTACATGTGTACTCGCACTGGTCTTGTACTACATGTGTACTCACACTGGTCTTGTACTACATGTGTACTCACACTGGTCTTGCACTACATGTGTACTCACACTGGTCTTGTACTACATGTGTACCTGCACTGGTCTTGCACTACATGTGTACTCGCACTGGTCTTGTACTACATGTGTACTTGCACTGGTCTTGTATTACATGTGTACTCACACTGGTCTTGCACTACATGTGTACTCACACTGGTCTTGTACCACATGTGTACCCGCACTGGTCTTACACTACATGTGTACTGACACTGGTCTTGTACTACATGTGTACTTGCACTGGTCTTGAATTACATGTATACGCGCACTAGTTTTGCACAACATGTGTACCCGCACTGGTCTTACACTACATGTGTACTGACACTGGTCTTGCACTACATGTGTACTCACACTGGTCTTGCACTACATGTGTACTTGCACTGGTCTTGCACTACATGTGTACTCACACTACATGTGTAATTGCACTGGTCTTGCATTACATGCGTACTCACACTAGTCTTACACTACATGTGTACTCACACTAGTCTTACACTACATGTGTACTCACACTGGTCTTGCATTACATGTGCATTTTCTCTGAAATGTATTTAATATGATGAGGTTGCTGGCCTCATACACAACCCTCCTTAGTTTCCTTCATGACATGCTGGTAGTATCATCTTCAGCATCTCAGTTGTGCTCCCTATCAAGCATAGACACCTGTGCAGCTGGTCCCTCTCACAGAAAACCTACAAGAAACACTTACGTGCTCTTATGATGATGGTTTCTGTAACAATTTGTTTCCCATGATGAAGTTGCCATCTTCATACACAACCACATACTAGTAACCTTTTACAACATGCCTTATGTTCCTTTCAGCATTTCCAAAATGCCTGATGCTTAGTGTGCACCTGAATAAGATGCCTTCTTCCCCACATATATCATAAATGGCGACTAATGTAAGGGTGTATAAGTGGCTAATAAACTCTTCATATAGAACAGGATGCTATAGAAATCACTTAACAAGAGCATATTTACTTGGAGACTGCCGTCCTGCATGGAAGCCAGGTGTAGTGGTAGCTCTCTTTTTTTTTTCTTAAGGTGTGAAAAAGAAAGGAAAACATGGAAACGCAAAACATTAAATACTTCACACGCCATATTAAACAGAGTCTCTCACCTGGAAACACGTAGGGCCTGGTTTTCCAGGATGTATAGCTGACTGATGCTCCACTTTCAACTCTCCTGCAACTGCTATCAGAGTTTTGGTTACTAAGTGTTCAATCTTTGTCCACAGTTCCTCCACGTCATGTCCCAGCTTGCCCATCTTCTTGAACACAGCTGACATTTTTCTCTTGCTGCCTTCATCATCCTGGACAAACAAGAAGTAGTCAATAAAATAAACCAACGTTTCTGGCACCAACAATTAAGGCATCACCATCATCATCACACAATCATCATCACCATCATGATCATAATCACCATTCTCATCATTATCATCATCATCTTCATCATTATCATCATCACCATCATCATTATCACCACTATCACCATCATTACCATCATCATCACCATCATCGCAATCATCATCATCATCAACACCATAATCCTCATCATCACCATCATCACCATCACTTACACCATCATCACCATCTTTACCCTTCAGCTACTGTTAGTTGGTTTTTTTATGTGATGCCAATGTCGATGTGTAGTTGGCCAGGTACGTGTGTCGATGTCACCTGAACAGTGTACTGGTGCGGTGAAGATCTGGGTCACTCATGCTGACAGCATACATGGTCCTTGTACGATGATGATGATGATGTGAGACATGGGTGTGTGCAGACGCGAATGCGTTTAGGATCATATATAGTATACAATGTACCCAGTCACACTCGTACAGAAGCCAATGATGGTTGCAACTACTGGTAACAGTTCATACATTTATTCACAGCACTAACAGTAGTATCACACAGGAACAGTCAATGTAAACAGGTTCACGTACATCATGTTAATTGAAATCGCTTGGTACATATCAGGCATTCTAAGGCTGGTGAACATTCAAATATGTGGGCATGGTCAATAGTGGTATGTTCTTTAATGTACAGTTCATAATGCCGCTTTGGTATCCCTGACTGAACGCGTCAGATACCTTAATAACTCCGTCATACAAAAGACGAGCCCTTAACTCATGTAATCCTATTACCAGGGCCGTCGTTCAACTTGGCATAACACGCCAGTTACCTCTTTTCATGCGGTAGAATAGTGGCCATTACACAGACCTCGATATGACGTCAGCTGTGTATTCTTCATTAAGCAGGTTGCATAAACCCTGCTATAATGTTTGTATAAGTATACCGCCAACCTGCGGTTTCCACTATATATAACTTCGTCACTGGACTTCTGATCATATGAAGACGAATAGTCTTAAATAGCTACCTTGAGCACAAAATATAAGTTCTGCATTACAGGAACGGTGAGCTGTTCTCACGGCTAGGTAATCCTTTAACAAATTCTGCAACCGAATGCGTAGTAATGATAAAGTCGGTGTTACCTTGAAACGAATCCTCAGAACATAAGAAACAAAAACTGTCGTCATTCCTGACATACAGTAAATCACTGGGGAAAACTGCCAACGCAGTCACTTCGAAGATTTTCCTTCCCCAGGAAACAATGGACATTAACGTCCTACAGAAGCCAGTTCGCATCTCTACCTCTCGGATGTCTAATTTTGCGCTCTCCAACTGCGCATGGCACATCGCCCAGAACTGTTTACCTTTGACCCTATTCTCAAAAAAAGGTCAAACCCAATGAATGAACCAAAAAGGGAGATAACCCCTAATCAACCTGACACAGCAAAGTTAAGACATAGTTCCCTAACCTTGACCAGGGTGAAAAACATACAACCAATAAATCGACGTTTGAAACTCCGTCAAAAATGACAGCAACAGCTACCCAAGAAGCACAGGCCTTCAGAAAATGTATACCAAGCCTTTCTGTGCTGGTCCTTTCTATTCAAGGTCTCTCCATGTGTTCGTTATCCTTTTTTTATATCTGCCTCCATCTTTCTTCTCCAGGTGTTTTTAGTCTATCTCTGCCTCTCTTAAGTCATCATCATCATCACAATCATCAACATCATCATCATCATCAACACCATAATCATCATTACCATTCTCCTGTTATGCTCCATAAGGAGCAAGAAGCCATCATGGCAACTAACTCTATAGGACATTGACACCAAGGCCCATCACATGATCTAGCAGTGAACATGTCTGTAACACCATGACCAACCTCGTATTTATCACCTCTTACTACATACATGAGGGATCAGTGGTCCTATTTGTTTTCTCATAGATCCCCTCAATCCACAAGGATGAAACGTGAAGTCGGCAGCACAGAATAGGTGAAACGTGAAGTTGGCAGCACAGAATAGGTGAAATGTAAAGTTAACAGCACAGAATAGGTGAAACATGAGGCTGACAGCACAGAATAGGTGAAACGTGAAGTTGACAGCACAGAATAGTGAAACATGAAATTGACAGCACAGAATAGGTGAAATGTGAAGTTGACAGCACAGAATAGTGTAAGGTGAAAAAAAATGTTTGCAGTTTTCTTTGCTTTTTGTGGGATTATAGGGAACATGCCAAGCAAAAATAGAGGGCCCATCAACAAATTATTTAAACTTACTTTCTTTGAGATCTTGAAATCGCTGCTTTTCTTATTGAGTGAGTAGTTGGTTAAATGCATAAAGGTCTCATGCATATTTTTATTGGTTGGCTGCTCATAGGGAAGTGTTGAGAAGCGAGCCAGCCCTTCTCTGCATATATAGAACTTAAGGGGTTCTAAGGACTTCAGTACAACGTATATTCTGAGGTCAAATTTGTACCTGGATGCAAATGAAAACAGTGTTAATGTGAGACAGCTTGGTTACTGTACTGGAAATGAATGGTGAGGAATTGTGAGACACTTGGAATAATTTAGTTTGCAGGAATCTTCTAAAAATTAGTAAGAGGTGAGACAGAAATAACAGAGACAAGATGAAGACAACAACAAAAAAATCAATAAAAACAAAAAGAATCTCATTATTAGAATTGTCTTGCTTTTAATGACAGAGATTAGTTGCCTATGCCCTGTAAATTTTGGTACCAATGTTTAACAAACAAACAAAACATAACAAAGACACCACTAACTGGTCAATTAGAAAGACGTTGCTGAGGTATTCCTGTACAACATGACATCGGTTGTTGTAATTGCTGTAAGTATGGGGATCTTCCAGCAAATAAATTCCCTGACCCTGGGATCCCTCACTAGGTTTCACTATAAACATAGGTTTCTTTCGTGACTTCGTTTCATTGGCTGATCTGACCTGAACAAATAAAGGATGATAACCTTTAGTGGTTGTAGTGGAAGATGATGCTGACTTTGATAGTAATTGTAAATTTTACTCTGAAATCAGTTCTACTGCTGCCATTGGTAATGATTATGATGATAATAATGATGATTAAGATTAGCAAAATCATAAATATGGTGACGGTACTGATGATGAAAATGGTAAAGAAACTGTTCTAAATCTGGTCAGAAAGTTTAGTCAGTACAAATTCAACTTTTAAAATATTTTACCTTCATAAGAAAAGGAGGAATAAAAGGGAAAAGAAAAGGAAAAATGAAGAAGATTAAAGAAGAAAGAAAAGGAGGGAAAAAGGAAGGGGAAAAGCAGAAATAGCGAGAACAAGAAAAAGGAGGATTAAAGAAGAAGAAGAAGATGAATTTTACAACAAGAAAAAGTACTAGAAGTATAAAATGGCGAAAAATATGGGAAGAAGAAAGAAGGAAGAAAGAAGAACAAGGCATACGAAATGGACAAAGAAAAGGGAAAAAGAAGAAAAATCAGAAGGGAAAGGAAAAAAGGGGAAGAAAAAACTAATACAAGATGAAAGAAGACGAAGGAGGAAAATAAATGCAAAAAAAAAAAAAAAAAAAGAAGAAACATGTAACAAGAAGAAACATGTAACAAGAAGAAACATGTAACAAGAAGAAACATGTAACAAGAAGAAACATGTAACAAGAAGAAACAGGAAGAAAGGTGAAAAAGAAGGAATAAGAAAAAGATTTTAAAAAAAAAGGAAGGAAAAAGGAGAAGACCCATTATCATCTAAAAATGTTTCATGTCAAAATGTCATTAAAGTGATAAATGCATGATCTATTTTTGTGTTCCGCCCTATTAATTTTTGTGTATGTCTTCTTCAAGGAAGTCTTATGTATTGTTCACCTTTTGACAACATCTTTTTTAAGAGATCATTGCAAACACCACATACATTACAGTCACAGACAGGATTCATGTTATACCAAACTGATAGATATGTCATTTATGTTAGAACACACAAACGAGAATTCAAACAAAATAACAAACTATAAATCCATATTATCGTATAATCCAATTGATGCTAAAACTGACGTTTAAGTCCTTAAAATATATTCTAAAAAATTATAATAACTTTCCACATTAAAACAATAAGCAGTCTCCTTCTTGTCTGAATTCAGAACTTAAATTTCTTCTTCTTCCTCGTTCGCCCTGAAAAGGACGGTGGTTGCGTTGTGTCTGTTTACAACGTAGCTGTGATATCTGCACCTTTTGGTCGACACATCCGACTTCTGCACGGCATTTTTTAGGACCGGGTTTGCCTTCCCATTGCGATCCGTGCTCGCTCAGCCAGCCTGCACTGCTGCAGACTGTTTCCAGGACCACCACGTGGAGGTGGAGCACGGTCTTGACCAGCTCTGGTTCGCTGGTCCTGACGCAGGCAGTCAAGCTATGAGTCGCTGACTGAACTTAAATAAAAGACCTGACTACTTCGGCTGTATGGTGGTAAAGATTACAGAGCTGCTAGTAATGAAGGTGATGGCAGAGATAATGATCATCGTGAAGACAACAACAACAACATGCAGGTGGACTAATCCTGCTTCTAAACATAACTAGATCACATGATTTGGTTCGGTCTTGGTTTTTAAGGACCATCTTTATTGCAGACAGATTACTCCATAAGTGCTCCGATTTCCTCCCTTAGATCACACAAGGAGGATCTCAGCACAGTGCACAAACTCTGTAGCACTGGCTAGGATCCAAATATACAGGAACTACACATTCTATACATATTTTTGTGGTGGGTAGGTTTCTTAATTTTAAAATTCTGCCAGAGCAGTGGCCGTATGACCTACTCTTTACGATTTCCAACTGCTGAGGGATTTTTAACATGCGCAACTTGCACACACAATCTTCTATTTTTTTTCGCTCTTATCCGAGAAGGCTAGGCAATCGATCTCACTACCCAAGAGATCAGGGGGAAGTAAGGCATCATTAGTAACCATTGGTTCTGAAAAAAAAAATGTCCATCAATTATATTCCTTGTACTGGAAGCGAACATGGTACTCATCAGATACTAAGAGGGGCACCTGTACAGACTTGATTCAACAGTTTTTTTATTAGTGACTTGACTCGGGACATGCTTATTTCAGTGTTATCGATTCAAGCTGATAAACTTGAATTCAAGTCGGACTTAAGGCACCACAGCGACTTGACTCAAGATTCAACTTATGAGTTTTAATTAGTGATTCGACTCAATGTCAGACTTGTTATGAAAGACACGATGACAACTCTGCGGGTATGTCATAAGTAAAATAGTTCCAACATTATATGTACATTAATTTACTGTGCTTAATGTTGGATTTATTTTACTGGTATTACGTTTACGTACCGCACAGGCAAAATCATCAAACTGTTGTGGCAGGAGCCAGGTCCGAGGGAAGAAATCATACTGATCTGGAAACAAGGTCTTCATAAATTCCAGCCATCTGAACGTGTTTACTTTGCGGAAAACCTCCACTGACCCTTCAATAGAAAAGTGTGTACGATTTTGTTAAATTTGGGGAAAGATGATACCATATTTTTATATAGGAAATCAAAATTATTACCTTGAATTAACTACACTATAAATCCTAATTATAACACATCAAGTGTTGAACGGGATATTTTTTCTTTTAAAAAAAATTATAATTTTTGTGTTGTTGTGTTGTTGAGTTGTTGTGTTGTTGAGTTGTTGTATTGTTGCACTGGTTCAAGCTTTACCTGTCAACTCCCCCTGAAGCATAGGCCTTCAACATATACGCCCCTGCACTTCCTGCCCTCTGTTATCGCTGAAGGTCGTTTTGATGTCTTCATTAACCAGATTCTATCTTTGTCTAATTCTTCTTTCTTACCCTGGGGATGCTAGATCAAGGACTGTCTTGTAATGTTATTCTCTTTATGGGGAATGTCGCCATTTGTCTGTCTGTGTATTGGTTATCTTGGCTGTTTGACTGTCTTTCCGTTCGACAGTCCATCTATCTATATGAAAGTTTGTCTATTTATCTGTCTGTTTGTATGTCTGTCCATCCATCTATCTACCTAACTGCTTGTCTGTCCCCCTATCCATCCATCCGCCCAAGTCCACCCACCCAAATCTATCCACCCACCCATCCATCCATCCATCCCTCTCTCTCTCTCTCTCTCTCTCTCTCTCTCTCTCTCTCGATCTATCTATATATCTATCTTTAACAGTGTTTCTTAACCTTTTTGAGACCCCGCACGCCTTTACAGCATCTTATGAAGCCTCGTGCCCCTTTAAAGAATCCTAAGAAGCCTCGCGCCCATCTATCTTCTAACTCACAAAACATATAAGAAATGCTTAAAGGAGATATTTTTTGAGAAATTGGTATTTACAGAATGCGACATAGGTTCGTTTTCTAATTCACGTTGTCAATGTTCCTATTTTTTACAAATGCATTTGAGTTATTCATGATGAATCGCGTTCTAAAATATCTGGCATGTCTCGCACCCCTGGAAGATAAGTCTCGCACCTCCAGGGGGTGCATGTGCCCCTGGTTAAGAAACACCGTACCATTACATTGCTGCACGAAACCCATTAGCAGATGTAACAATAAACAAGCCGTTACCATACCAACCTGGGAACTTGTTTACTTGCCCTGAGTAGATTTCTGATTGGTCATTGAAACTGATGGCGTGCCACGTGATGTCACAGTTATGGTCGCGCCGTTGGAAGGGGAACTAGTTCATGGCGGCACGATGGTCAGTTTTGATAGATGGGGAAAGAAATCATGTATAAACTTAACAGTAATATAAACTGTTTAATTAAATAAATATTTACAAAACAGCAGTCTGGAAAACCTTATCAATGACAACTTTATGAATTTTAATTGTTTGTTTTTATTGTTTTTTAATCAACTGCTTGTACACTGTACCCCATTTGGAAGAGTCGATTATTGTTATGATTCCATCAGCATGTTTCACTGGTTGCACTGTTGTAGTGCGCTAAGCCGTATATTTTTACGTTTTCTAACCAAACGCCAATAACTGTTCATTTACAACGAAGACGCGAGTAAAATTTTATGACTCTAGTCTACGTTGTATTATTTATTTAAAAAAATAATTGAGATATCTTCACATCCTCGTCCATAGAAACAAAATACTATAACGGTTGGCGTTGTTGATCATGTATCTCTACAACTTCTCGTTCCGAACGCTAAGTTCTTTTGTTGACTGCCAAGACGTCAAACTATCCGGTATGCTCTCTCTCTCTCTCTCTCTCTCTCTCTCTCTATCTATCTATCTATCTATCTATCTATCTATCTATCTATCTATCTAATTATCTATCTATCTATCTATCTATCTATCTATCTATCTATCTATCTATCTATCTATCTATCTATCTATCTATCTATCTATCTATCTCTGATAATGTTTGTACTTTTCAACATATGTTATGTCATGCTTATAAGTAATTAATGTTAATATGAGTGTGCTATATTATTATTTTACTTTACAACGTTGAATTCCTTGAATTTGATATGTAAAATGCATATGAGAATAAATGAATTCAGTATGAAAGGTGAGAGAAAGGAAGGGCAGAATGTCAGACGGGCCTGCGTGCCCAATTCTCAACCCTTTGAAAATAAAGTTCGTTCGTTCGTTCGTTCGTTCGTTCTCTCTCTCTCTCTCTCTCTGGCCTCCTTTATATATATTTTTTTCCCTTCAATCTTTCCTGTTATCACAATAAATTCCAGCTTTCTTCTCATATCATGACCAAATAAATTTGATTGCTTCTACCTACTGCCAGTAATACGATTTCTGTGTGTAGTGGCTTTTTTCAGGACATTCTCTTTACTTTTTTTAAGCTGCTGAATGTATTTTTAAGATATTTCTGTACGTAATATAAAATTGTTGTGGCCTGCAGTGAGTTTTGTGCATATCTATTAATTGTCCATGACTCGTTTCCATATGTCAGGATAGGTTCTCTGTAACACCGAAGAACTCCTTACTTCCACTGACAAAGATTTTTTTTTTTTAAAGTCACTCATACATATATATATATAACATTTTATAAGGTATTAGTGTGACACAAATAACAAGAATGGTAGAATGCAGGGTAGAAGATTAACAGTATGTGATGCTGTTGTTGCAGTACGATTGGTAACAGTATCGGTGGTTGTGGGGATGAAGATGATGAAGTGATAGTATTAGCTATAGTAATGGTAGTGGTAGTAGCAGCCGTTGTAACAGAAACATAGATACATAGAAACACAGAACAAAATACAATGAAAGACAGACACAGACTGAATGAAGGAAAGTAAAGAAAGACGAGCAAACGGAATAAATGATTGAAGGAAAGAAAGAAAGAAATTAGCGAGGTAATCATATTGTTGAGATATGAAGAGGAAAAGTAAGTGAAATAAAACATATTCGAATATCCGTTTCCTGTTATGTTGACTAATTGCCCGAAAGAAAGAAAGAAATTAAATTATCAAGATAATCCTGCAGGCGAGTGTACGAAGAAGAAGAAGATATCGCAGATTAAATACAAATTTTAAAATGGGGGTGGGCGGAATACGAAGATATGACTCATGTTATATTCTGTATCTCTATATTTATTGTATACATTTATTTATGTAAAGGAAAGTTACCAAACACAAAAATAAATACCATACCTCTCTCCAACCAAGATCTCGTATGGCCAAGCGTACAACATCTGCATTACTTCGAGCTTTATTAGTATCGATAGTAACAATGTTTCCATCCAGAGCTTTCGATCCCCGTTTATCGCGCGTCTTCGCCGTCTTCAGTAAATGTAATCGCGTCAGCTCTCGGCGTCTTGCGATTACATCTCGTCGTAGATCTGTCTTATATGGTCCTAACTTGTTATTGAGTATCTTCTTGTCATTTTCTTTTTCCCTCTGTAAATAGCTCATTGTAGATTGTCAGACATTTTGATAACCTTAACGGAAATATGTCAACGAAAGCTTTGCCTTCTGGGGGAGATTCTGAAACGGTTATGTTGACGGCAGCCTGGAACCTTCTTCTTTCAGATTTCTAGAGCTCAGAAAGACTTAATATTTGTAGATGACTTGTTATTTCAGTGTTCACATATGTAGTGGTGCTGAAGAACCAATGAATTTAATGTGTAGCTTCAGAGTCGTGAAGACCGCTGTATTGGTATATTGCTGATGTGTTCCTAAGATCAAGACAGGTCCCATGTGTCAATAGCTCATTGTAGATTGTCAGACATTTTGATAACCTTAACGGAAATATGTCAACGAAAGCTTTGCCTTCTGGGGGGGATTCTGAAACGGTTATGTTGACGGCAGCCTGGAACCTTCTTCTTTCAGATTTCTAGAGCTCAGAAAGACTTAATATTTGTAGATGACTATTGTTCTTTCAGTGTTCACATATGTAGTGGTGCTGAAGAACCAATGAATTTAATGTGTAGCTTCAGAGTCGTGAAGACCGCTGTATTGTTAAATTGCTGATGTGTTCCTAAGATCAAGACAGGTCCCACATGTCAATGGCTGGTCATCTTGCCCTGGGAGATTTGTTAGAATATAGTAAGGAATTAATTTTTCATAAAGTCATGGACATTCTTAGATAGTTCATGTCAAATGAAATAATGACGTCATATACGACCCATGCAATGGACCCCCTCTAGGGTAAAGGATTATCAGACCCGTGGCATTGCATTTTTTAACCATTGATTAGTGGGTCTGGTACGTTTTACCAACGTTGAGCCTGCAGAGTTGGAGAAGCCCTCTGGATAGGCAAGAAAGTTCTGGAATTCACCCAAAATACACAAGGATAAAGAATGAAAACTCAAATACCTGGGGATCGAAACAAACAAACATACACACCCAGCAACACTTACAAACAAACAAACATACATACACACCCAGCAACACTTACAAACAAACATACACACCCAGCAACACTTACAAACCAGATGGGTTAAGAACACCTTGCAGTTCCCGGTTGTATTTAGGAAGACAAAGATAGACCAGGATTATTGCCCCCCCTCGGGCATCTCATAAGGTGCGACAAACGTCAGATCGGATTATCCATACCCATAATCATATGCAAGACAAAATAAAAATACTTCTGCCGGGGCACAGCAAGTGGGTCTTAAAACACATAGAGAAGAGATAACAATTACGGAAATAAATTCAGCAAATGGTAACAAGATAGCACTTGAAGAAACACCCCTACAAGACGTAGAATTATACAGCTTGCAACAGAATACATAAAGTTGGAAGGACAGACGGTGATCACCAATGTGGAACCAGATAAGTACCAGTGGAACGAGATGAGAAAACGAAGCTGGCGATGGATATGGGGAAAACACTGAGGAAACCTGTTGATAGCGCTGCAAGACAATACTTAGTCTGGAATCCTCAGTGTAAGAAAGGTAGAGGTGGACATAAAAATGCACGGAGACGAGAACTGGTAACAAAAATTAATAGGATCAAGCAGACAGAGAAAGACCTTGAGCTGACGTGGCTGGACCTGAAGTCTTGGCATGAATTTATTAATGACCTCTGCTCTTTGGGTAATTGGTGGGTAATGATAATAATAATGAACGCGAGGTTGTGATTTGAGGCTGGCAATATCATTATGACAAACAAAGCGTTAGGTGGTATAATGCTATTGGCTGACACGGAAACAGTGGCATACTGGAGTTTAATCATAGCCCCTCAGTCGTAACTGACTGTTTGAATGCGCCCCTAAGATGACAGTCCTCAGCTGCTTATTTTCCTAGTGTTCTTTTCGACCTTTTATCCTCTCTTCTACTTGTTGTGTGAGCTTCTTTTCGCCCAATCTCAGAATCACGGTAGATAGCATCGCCACTTGATGCGATCGGCAGCTTCATCCTCCCAGGTTGTTGGATTTATATCCAGATCTCTTGCACACATCTTTTAACCTCAGTTGCGGTCACCCAACTGTTCTTTTGCCAGTTATCCGTATAAAATATCTTTCGGGAGGAAAGTACCTTTACCAAATCTCATTAATGAATCAATAAGCAAGCTGTTTAAAAAAAATGAATAGCATAAAAGAAGGTTCTGAGAAATTCATGATAATCTTAATAGGAAAATACAGTTAGTGCTAGGAGCCGCGGTAGCACAGCGGTTAGCGCACTGGCTCCCTAGCTCGGTGGTCTGTGGTTCAATCCCCAGTTGAGGTGGGATTTTTTAGACCGCAAACGGTTCCGGGGTCGACCCAGCCTCATGAATTGGGTACCAGAGCAACTTCTGGGAAGGTTAAGGCGGCCGGCGTGATGCTGACCACATCACCCCTAGTGTGCCGATGGTCAAGAAAATCTGGGCCTAACACCATATTCCCAATATGCCTCAATGGTCGTGTAACGGGATCCTTTTCCTATTTTAATAGGAAAATACAGTTAGTGCTTTTCCTATTAAGATTTTGGTGAAAGCCTATCTAAGTATACAATTGTTAAAACACGCCCGCTTAGAATGTGGCTCAGCGAAGACGCTTGACCAATGTTGACAGATGGAGAGCGATGGCATGGCTGCAGGATGATGTAGGGCTGCGAGAAGTTGCTAGGAGATTAGGAGTTGCCCACTCTGTCATACAAACTCTGCCTGATCGTTATAATGCAACAGGCAGTGTCGCAGAACAACGCAGGTCAGGACTCCAAAGTCTACCACAAGACACGCTGAGCCATGGCTAAAATGGTAAATGTTACAAACATACCCATTGCCCGTTCCTTCCGAAAAGTGGGTGACATGTGTTCACTATAGTCACGACTTGCACGTGAAAAGCAAATTTCAGCAATGTTATCAACAGGCTTTGCCATAGGAAGCATTTTCAAACATGCATTATTTCCCTTTCCACCACGTACATTTGATTGACCTTGGAGGTACACACACGTAACACAGATTTGATTTATTGTCAGATTAACAAACATTGTTTAAGCATGCAACAAAATGCAGCAACACTTTTTTGAATGAGTGTTCAGGTTTTAAAAAAACAGCTTAGTTGAAATGACCTAAAAATTGAAAGTGGCCTTTAACTTTTTTTGAGCAGTAAATATTGAAACTCTTCCCTTCAAAAAACACTATGGTCACACTAGCGAGACTATCCCGTCTCGAAGCTCTGCCAAAAACCTCATGACCGAGATTATTCGTTCTCAGTACAATTCAGCCACGCGCTTATCAACAGGACAGCGATTTTGATAGAATTTCGGTTCTTGCCTTCAGGGAAGTACCCAGTTTTTATTTTATTTAGTTTTTATGTGTCCTATCTAGCCTTCACTTTCTTTCCTTTCCTGACGAAGGCCTTGTGGCCGTAACGTAGACTATTTTCTTTGTCTTTTGTCCTCGTAAGACGAATCACCTTTTTTCGATTTTTTTTCAAACCCATCCATCAGTACAATTCAGTAAATCTTCGCTGAAGCGCGAACTAACTGCTTGACATGTGAGCTCAGCTCTACCGTATCTCTCCCCCACCTACTCAGAACATTTTGAACACTTTCTTTTTTTTTTTTTTTTTTAAAAACTAACACATAGTTGAGCTATGTTCCAAAAATATCGTACACAAAGCATCCAAGTAAAAAATCATCTCATTACTTTAAACGTGCTTACTAGCGTGTCTATAAAAAATCAGACCCGTACGTAAGAATCCCTAACACTTAACTCCTACTCAAAAACATGACTTAACAGGTACTAGTAGATGTCTTGTTTGTATTTAATGGGACGAGTAGATGTCTTGTTTGTATTTAATGGTACGAATATATGTCTTGTTTGTATTTATTGTTATGAGTAGGTGTCTTGTTTGTAATTATTGGTTCGAGTAGATGTCTTGTTTGTACTTAATGGTACGTATTTGTCTTGTTTGTATTCAGTTTCACGTGAAGATGTTTATAGTTAGTTTCACGTGTAGAATTTAGATTTGTATTTAATGCTTCTTATAGATGTCTTGTTTGTATATAATGTAACGTGTAGATGTCATGTTTGTATTTAGTTTCATGAGTAGGTTAGGTTTGCATTTAGTGCTACGTATAGATGTCATATTCGTATGTAACGTTACACGTAGATGTCATGTTTATATTTAAGGGGAGGTTTAACCCCCAAAAATGAAGAATTTCATTGAAAATATCAAATTTTAGATACATATTGCACTGGAAAGTACATTCATTTGCCCACATTTCTGTATGTTTATTTTCACTAAAACCTTTGTGGATGATTTTATATAAATTTTTAAAGTATGTCAGGTAAGAGTAATTTTACCTAATTATATATGTAAAATATACAAATTGGTATATTTGTGATGCTATATTGCTTCTAATGCATGGATTTTAATTTTCGGTACCATATTCATTTCCCTGAAGCAAACAGAATTCAAGTTTTTCAAACATAGTTTCATGTGTAAAAATAATTTTGACTGGCTAATTTTTATTAACCATGGGGTCCTTTGATGGGTCATCGAAATAATAACGTGGCTGGAGGTATTCCAGTAGAGTGGTAAGGTACCTCCTTATACGCAAATAAAGCTGCAGGTAAGAACGAATCACAGGATTCTGGTTTCTCCTGTGCGAGCTTACATAAATTTGTAAGTAGAGTTCCGTTATATCTTTCCACTTGTCCAATCGATTGTGGATGATAAAATGTGCGGACGAGAATATTTTGAAAAATCCTAAACACTTCCTCCATCAGTTTCCCTCTGAACTGTGAACCATTGTCAGTTAATATCTGATAAGGGTATCCTAATCTTGTGAATATTGAGAGCAAAGCCTCTCCTACATGTACTGAGTCTGCTGAGGGTAGAGCAATCGCTTCCCCCCACATAGTACATGTCTACCAGAGAAAGGATGTATTTTTTCGGAAATTGACGAAAAGCGCATACAGTCTGCTGAAATGAAGAATTTAATGAAAAGTAAGCTGCAAAGTATGACACAGAACATGGAATCAATAAAGGAAAATACCAGAGATGATTCCTACATAGCAGGGGGATACTGGGGTGAGTAAATTTTGTGTAAAAGTGTAATTCTTCCCTTTTTTCTTAATTTTCTGAAAACCTCATTTTTCACACAAATGTGGGCACGTAGCCCATGATTTTTCAAAAACTACTAGTGATACAGCAGTAAATTTTGGGCCACATGCTGTACACATACTGCTCATTAAAATAAACTAAAATAAAGGATATATGTTAACAAACTACACAACTGTTAAGAAATAGCTAAGATACCCCCCTTAAAAATTTCAACTTTTTTTCGATTGGTATGTTAAAATCCCCCCCCAGAAAAATCAGAAATCAAACCAATCAAAATTATTTTAGTATACAATCATTATCATATATTAACAAATGAAACAGCCAAATTTCATAACTCAAGTTGTACTCACATTTGAGATATCTTGGGCAACAAAATACCCAAAAAAGCTAAAATTTGCCTTTTTTTCACTGTTTTTCCGCAATAGATTGCAAGTTTTTAGTATATACCTCAATGTTTTGTATTTTTTTCAGTCATTTTGCTTGTATAAATGACCAGATATAGATATTAACTTATAATTCTGTGTTTTTCATTTTGGGGGTTTAACCTCCCATTAATGTTACACGCAGATGCCATGTTTATAATTAGTGGTACGTGTTGATGTTTGTATTTAGTTTGATATATAGATGTCATTTTTGTATTTAATGCTATGTGTAGATGTAATGTATGTATTTGGTGGCACATATAGATGTCTTGTTTTTACATAGCAGGGGTGGCCAACAAGGCGACCTGTGAGAACCGCAATACTGGAGACAATTTAGGAAAGAGCTACCCATATATTTAAAATAATGTTTATGTTAGATTACAGATCATTGTAAATTTTTTAAAAGTCTCTTAAAAATGAATGTCACAAGTATTTTTTTCGTCCTAGTTGTGTTTTCGCAGCATTTCTTTGGTTAAAAATGTGAAGTAATCTATTTTTAAAAACATTACTCATCACATTTTTATATACTTTTGGGAACATAATGACTGACGTGCCACAGGTCAACCGAGTCACACTATCATCAGGAGAGACGTGTTGCAGGTTCACCCGAGCCACACTATCATTATCACTATCTATTGCTTTCCTTACGAACGAACGAACGAACTTTATTTTCGAAGGGTAAAGAATTGGGCGCCTAGCTGGTACCCTGCGCGTCATTCACATGCTGTTCCAGCAGTGGTCTATATGCCAATTTCTTATGCATGAGGTAGCTAGCTACAAGCACAATCTGAGATTAGTCGCCTGAGGGTGTAGTCGTCCTGTTCTTCAGAGACCCACGGGAACTATACAGTCTTGACTACAGTAGACCCACGGGAACTATACAGTCTTGACTACAGTAGACCCACGGGAACTATACAGTCTTGACTACAGTAGACCCACGGGAACTATACAGTCTTGACTACAAGGGACCCACGGGAACTATGCAGTCTTGACTACAGTAGACCCACGGGAACTATACAGTCTTGACTACAGTAGACCCACGGTAACTCTACAGTCTTGACTACAGTACACCCACGGGAACTATACAGTCTTGACTACAGTAGACAAACGGGAACTATACAGTCTTGACTACAGTAGACCCACGCGAACTATACAGTCTTGACTACAGTAGACCCACGGAGACTATACAATCGTGACTACAGTAGACCCACGGGAACTATACAGTCTTGACTACAGTAGACCCACGAAAACTATACAGTCTTGACTACAGTAGACCCAGGGGAACTATACAGTCGTGACTGCAGTAGACCTACGGGAACTATACAGTCTTGACTACAGTAGACCCACGGGAACTATACAGTCTTGACTACAGTAGACCCACGGGAACTATACAGTCTTGACCAGTAGACCCACGGGAACAATATAGTCTTGACTACAGTAGACCCACGGGAACTATACAGTCTTGACTACAGTAGAACCACGGGAACTATACAGTCTTGGCTACAGTAGACCCACGGGAGCTATACAGTCTTGACTACAGTAGACCCACGGGAACTATACAGTCTTGACTACAGTAAACCCACGGGAACTATACAGTCTTGACTACAGTAGACCCACGGGAACTATACAGTCTTGACTACAGTAGACCCACGGGAACTATACAGTCTTGACTACAGTAGACCCACGGGAACTATACAGTCTTACTGCAGTAGACCCACGGGAACTATACAGTCTTGACTACAGTAGACCCACGGGAACTATACAGTCTTGACTACAGTAGACCCACGGGACCTATACAGTCTTGACTACAGTAGACCCACGGGAACTATACAGTCTTGACTAAAGTAGACCCACGAAAACTATACAGTCTTGACTACAGTAGACCCACGGGAACTATACAGTCGTGACTAGTAGACCCACGGGAACTATACAGTCGTGACTACAGTAGACCCATGGGAACTATACAGTCGTGACTACAGTAGACCCACGGGAACTATACAGTCGTGACTACAGTAGACCCACGGGAAGTATACAGTCTTGACTACAGTAGACCCACGGGAACTATACAGTCTTGACTACAGTAGACCCACGGGAACTATACAGTCTTGACTACAGTAGACCCACGGGAACTATACAGTCTTGACTACAGTAGACCCACGGGAACTATACAGTCTTGACTACAGTAGACCCACGGGAACTATACAGTCTTGACTACAGTAGACCCACGGGAACTATACAGTCTTGACTACAGTATCTCCTGAACGAATGAATGGAAAGTAAATTTAGTTACACGAAATGACACTTCAATAAGAAGGAAAAGATGATGATGATAATACACCGGTAAAAGCGAGATAAAGAGATAAAAATAAGAAAGAAGTAGAAAAGAGAGAGAGAAAGAAAGATTTACTCACTGAAGTAAAACTCATCCACTTATTTAGCACACCACCGCTCAATAATTCACAGATTACAGTTATTAATTAACGGACCCAGCAAGAATTACACACTTGGTACCCGCGATTGAAATCTCGATAATCCTCCAGGGAGTAGTTTCTACATCGTAAAGCCCTCCCTCTCACTGGTATATTAGATTTTGTCTCTCCTCATCATTTTGTCTCTCGGGGTTTGTATCAATTTTCTCGTTGTTGTTGTTGTCTCTTTTGTTTACATCATTATCATTCTTTGTTGCAATCTTTCAAGATCAGATCACTGATTTTCTTGCCATTTTGTCCAAAGGCCGGCCATTTTATTTATATCGCTTTGCATCCACAGAGAACCACATGTTCCACTGGATGAACTTTATGTCCTACCTCTGTATACGTCTTTTATAAATGTAATGTTTATTTGGACTGCACGTTACATCCTATGTTAGTGGAGACCCTGGTAAATGTATCTAAGAAAGTGTGGCCAGAGATTCTGTCAGCGTCAACTCTTTCTACACCACGAACAGTGTAATGCGCCACCATGTGGTACACTATTCCCCCAAAAGCCGTTTGGTACGCTCATTTGATTATAATTATATTTCCTTAAGCCTGCTTTGCACACTACACAGCACAAACTTATTTGTTGTAATATAGGACACAACAACACTTCAAAGTATTCGTCAAATTCACACACAAAAAATATAGAATAATTAAATGTTTCGACTTTTTAAATTCCTCAGGCCGTAATGACGTCCATTTAGTGATGCGCCTAGAACCTTCGAGTTAGGGATACAATATAAATAATTTATGCAGTCCTGGTAGATCAGCTGCTATCTCAACATCGAAGGTCGGCTGCAAATTAATCTCTAAAATCTTGTGTTTCTTGCCTTGATGGTACACTGTTATAGGATATTTCCTACCTACCTCTTGACCATATGTTTCAACTTATAGCTCTTTGTCTTCTGCATATTCGTTTGCTGTCACTTGTCCTTATATTACAGTTTTTAACAAGACCTTCTGTCGCGTTATATGCCTGACATATTTTTATTGCATAATGTTATATCATCATCTCTCCAACCTTCAGCTGCAGCAAGGGAATAGGCCTTGAACAAACGTATGCCGTCCTCCTGTCACGTGCCATGAGCTCAAGGTTTTATTTCATGTGCTCATCTTTCGTTCTCTTCTCCGTGTGTTTTTTCTTTTTCCCTCTACTCCCCTTACTGTGATGATTCCAGGAACAAGTACTACCTTGTAATGCTAGCAGCATGTTTCATCAACGTTTGTCCTTTACAGGCCTTCTTCTCATCTTTTGTTCCATTACCACTTGTCTGGTTGTTGTCATGGTAATTGTATATCACTCATTAATTGTCTTGTAGGTCCCAGCTTTTCATAGACTTCTTTATTTGTTTTCTTCTCTTTCCATGAGATGTGCACCTTCTCCCGATATATGTGCATTTCACCAGCCTAAAATTTTTATACTCAACACACAGTATTCAAAGCAGAAAGCGAACAAGACCTACGAATATATATATATGTGTGTGTGTGTAGGTAGGTAGATAGGTAGGTAGATAAATAGACAGACAGACAGACAGACAGACAGACAGACAGACAGACAGACAGACAGACAGACAGATAGATAGATAGATAGATAGATAGATAGATAGATAGATAGATAGATAGATAGATAGATAGATAGATAGATAGATAGATAGATAGATAGATAGATAGATAGATAGATAGATAGATAGATAGATAGATAGATAGATAGATAGATAGATAGATAGATAGATAGATAGATAGATAGATAGATAGATAGATAGATAGATAGATAGATAGATAGGTAGGTAGGTAGATAGATAGATAGGTAGGTAGGTAGGTAGGTAGGTAGATAGGTAGATAGATAGATAGATAGATAGATAGATAGATAGATAGATAGATAGATAGACAGACAGACAGACAGACAGACAGACAGACAGACAGACAGACAGACAGACAGATAGACAGACAGACAGACAGACAGACAGACAGACAGACAGACAGACAGACAGACAGATAGATAGATAGATAGATAGATAGCAATTAAAGAAGGGTAGGAAAAGGACAGTCTGAACAGTAGCAATTTACACCATCCACTGAAAAAAATAGATATCGTTAATTCATGATCCCAAATTGATGTTTTTATTATAAATGGCTTCGTTTATTTTTGGCATCCAGAACACAGCAATGTCGCTATTTGTGGGAACAACTGTTTGAATTTTAATTTACTGTAGTCTCTAATTTTAGCCCTAACAAAAATAGCCTAGAACTGATTTTAGAATTATCGATTTTTCCAACACAATTAAATAGTAGATAATGGGCTAACGAGGAGAGCAGATTCGTTGAAATATTTGAGCGCCATTTATAGCGAAAGAAATCCATATGGAGAGGTGGGAGGGGGGGGACAAAGAATTAATTACTTGCCCGAAAATCACACTTACAGATGGATTTGGTAGCGAAATCAAAGACTTGATTAGGTGCCACTAACGCACTTTAGTGCAAGAATAACATTGGACAAAACAACAAAAGTCACAGTCCTTGACTGTTTTGAAGTATATCCTCATCATCCATTGTAGTAATGTCAAGTTAGTCCTAATGTGTGGCCCTGAAACATCCATCAAAACCCAGGAAGCATTGGTCTTCGACAAACAAATGTCAAGTTCTCTTGTCGCTGGACGTGAGCACAAGGTCTTACCATGTCTGATAAAATTTATTATTTTAATTTATATCTGCAGTTCTTTTCTCTATGTGTCTGTGATAAACGAGCGCAAAGGCCTTATTGCTCCATCTTTTCCTACATTCTTCATACTGTATTTTCTCCGACATTTGCTCTCTCATCTCATATTTGCGATCCACATTTGCTATTTCATTGTTGTGATTACTCGCGACCGGTATCTAGAGAACCACATTTGTTCTTTCATCGGGGGAAATAAAGTCCTTTGATTGAGTCCACATGCCTGACATTATCATTTGAAGCCCACATTGTATCGTGATAAATCTGGTAAAAACACATATGGTCATCCTAATCAAACTGTAATTTCTGTGACACCACATTGGACGCCCAGATTGGCCAGGGGAAAACGTGGCCGTGGTTCAGACAAGCGTGGATTGACCACATTGGACGCCCAGCTTGGGCAGGGTGACTTCCAGAAATATATAATACCGCATAATCTACTAGAGTGAGGCAGTCCAGGTTTTTACCTTGTGAGGAAGAGATCAAACCCAAAAACGCATAGCCTAATACACGTGTTTATTCAGAGTGGATGATAATTCAGTTCCGTGATTAATTGTGTTCTTAAAGGATTTTGCGAAGGGAAAAGAAGGTTAGTAGATCTTATACTTATTAATACATTTTCTTAATTTTGTTTATTTTAACCTCACAGCTAAAATGTGCGGAAGATAAAGTTTCAAATAATTCTTGGCATAACTGATTAATAAAATCAGAAGATTTTCATAGAAGATGATAGGATGATAGAAGGTAATTAATAGTTCATATTTCACCTTTATCATCATCACAGTCTCCCATATGCACACACTCTCATGCACAAGATATTTAACATCATTAGAATGGAACTCAGAGAGAGGGAGATGAATAATGAGCAGTAGTTTAAATGAAAGTCAACCAGTGATGTTAAATGTGAAAAACTTACGAAGACTTTTGTGTGTCTTCAGTTCATCAGAAGTCTGAGTCTACACGCAACGTGTCTGACGTCTAACCAGAAATAAGTTATCAAAAACGGACATTTGGCTAGCAGAATTCGCCATAGGACATCTTTCATTCCTCAATTTAAAAGGAATATTGTCTCACCCACAAGTCATAAGGTGGACGCAGCATTTTTCGTCACCATATACTGCTTGCTCACAAGTTCAATACAGAGTTATCACAAGTTCAATACATCGTTATCACAAGTTCAATACAGAGTCATCATAAACTCTAATCACTCGAAAGATCATTATTATCTGAAGTCAAGCAAAAGAGCTCAAAAGAGGAATCGCATATTTATACCACGTGCAACACACTCTTAAGCGCATTTTATGAAGCAGACTCGAAAGTATATGAATCACGACTACATACGCAAGATTATGAGTCTACATATCACTAACATTTCGTGAAGATATCCAGTCTGACCAGTACCGTCGGGAGATTAGACCACAGACCTTTTGTTCATATGACAACTATTAACTGTTGATCCACACTACAGAGATATACTCAAACAGTGAAGGAATATACATAAATATCTCGTCAGCGTTCTCCGTACGACAACAGTATTCATCAGAACGTCCTCGACTTAGAGATACCCCATTCGACATAACGTATAACAACTTGGGACATTTTATGCATACATGTGAATCCTCATATCTAGGAGAAGCATTTAGAGACACATGGACTGTGTAGAGTACTCACCATTTTGGTAACACGTATCATATCACATCATCATTTCACTCTACATCAGTTCATCCTTAATTAACTATTACTTAATTAACTGTAATTTTATTATCTCATCTGTGTGTTTTGTGTGAATCGTCTTTCACCATCATCACGTTCTAACCATTACTAACCCTATATGTGTGGATATTTCATTAATAAACCCAACGATCAGTTAATCATTATCAAGAGTTTGTTAATGTATCACTCGTGCTGTCGGTGTTACATATTCACCTATAGGAACCTTTCTCTACTCAGATGAGGTTGGGGGCTTTTTCTTTACGGGATCTAAGGGCAGAAGCTAAGGTCGTGGGGAAACAGAACTCTTTCCATAATTTATTAGAAAACACTGTCTAGTGGAAAGCATTCGCATTCCTGTCTTCTTGTCCCTATCTCGAATAGGTCTTTTTTTTCTTTCTTAACGAGCCAATTTCTAGAGACCTTATATCTAATATCTCATAGACTATTCCTGGCAAAAACTACTGTCGTAGTTGCCCCAGTGACTCACCACACGACAATTGTGGGCTCGTCTTGGGATTAGTGAACCCGGACTTAGAAGTGTGATAAATCACATTTTCATCCCTGCTTTACAATTGCGATAATTGCAAAATTTTTTGGCATTTCGAGGGATTATCTCCTAGACTGACACTTACTATAATTTGTCTATTTCATAGGGGGGATAATTTATATCTCTAAAGCACGAGTGATACTTTTTAAATTGAGTATCAAACGGACAGAGTAAACACTTTTTGAGAACAGAGGATACTGTAGGGAACTGAAAATTTTTTTTTTTCAGTAACTGCTGGAGAAACTGTTATCATAAATATTTAGTAAATTTTTCATAGAAACTTCGAGATAATCTGTTAATTAATTTTTCAGAATACGCTGAGTGAGTGATTTTTAAGAACTATTTGAACTTGATTACTAATTTAAACCTAGCTGGTTTTAAAGAGATAATTACTTGTGCGAGTCTATTAAATTTGTTTGGAGGTCACTGCCAATTTTTCCCTTCGCAAACCCGTACTGCATATCATGGCAGATGCTGCGAAAATTAGAAATAGTTTGATGGAGGCAGGCCGTGAATTCGGGTTAAGTGGAAAAGACCTGATGAAATATGTAAGCGAGGAAACTGATAAACTCCATGAAAGAGAGATGGAAATGCAGAAACTTACAATGGAGAAGGCCGCAGCAGAAGCAGCGGAGCGGAAAGAGAAAGCCGCAGCAGAAGCAGCGGAGCGGAAAGAAGCAGCAGAAGCAGCGGAGCGAAAAGAGAAAAGCCGCAGCAGAGCATGCACTTATGATGAAGCAACTGGAAATCCAGGGACAGACCAATCAAATAGAGCTGGCAAAAAGTGCAGCGGCTTCCAACTGTGATGGAGGGTACTCACCCCGCTCAGATGGTGTGCCTACTTCGCAACCTGCGCCACCCAATGCCATGAACTTTCCGCTGGAACCTTTTTCAGAAAGGAATGATACCATGGACGCCTTTTTAGACCGCTTTGAACGCTTTGCAACAGGGTTTGGACTTGAAGAACGGAAGTGGAACTTGAAACTTTCCCAGGGCCTAAGAGGAGCCGCCTACGAAGTTTTTAATAAACTTCCGGCCGGAGAGCAAGATGACTACCAGGCATTGAAAAAAGCTCTCTTGGTGAGGTACGAGCTTCATTCAGAGGCTTACCGAAAAAAATTTCGAGGTTCTAGGAAGGATGCAGGAGAGACTTTCTCACAGTTCGCAGCCCGTATTGAAGACTACCTAGTGAAGTGGTGTACACTGGGAAACTTTGCCGAGAACTATGACGGGTTGAAAGAGCTGATTGTGATAGAGCAACTGAAAGAATCTATGTCGGTGGAAATGCGTAGATTTCTCACTGAAAACGGCGCTGACCGGTTAGAAAATATTCTTACACTGGCAGAGCGATTCCAAAATGCTCTCATGGAGTCTCAAGGAGCCAGAAAGAAGTTTTCGGATCAGGCGCCAAAGCAACCTGCTCGCTCCCAACCAGACCAACAAAGCAAAGGACCACACATCTCGCATAAACAGCACGCAAAACAAGATAACTACAAAGAGCAAAACAAGAAAAATGCTGCGCCACACCAGAGACAGGGAGATAAATGGTGCAAGTACTGTCGCTTGAACAATCACAACACTAATGAGTGCAAGCGCAGACCTCCTCCCCAACATGCTGCCTGTCTGCAGACAAAATCGTCACCCCGGAAGGAGCAGAGAACCGGAAACGTTTCTCATACTCCTGTCATCGAATCAGTCCTCGTAAACGGACAATCTGTGGAGTGCCTTTATGACACAGGACTTGCTTTTGATGCGGTGGTCAGGGCATCTCTTGTCACCCCTGACCAGATAACAGAAGAGAGTGTCGACATCCAAGGTCCGACGAAGGATGTTGCACCCATGACACTGCCAATTGCACTTATCAGTGTGGAATCTCGTTATGTGACAGGAGAGATTCGTGCAGCTATCATGGAAGAACCAATCTACTCTTTAATCTTGGGATGTAGATATGTGTTCCTTGGAGAACCTACTCAACCACTAGTCATGGCGGCCGTACAGACTAGAGGACAGTCAAGAAAAGACGCAGAGCAGGAACCTCCTACCAATATCCTCCCCGAGGAATTGAAGAGGGCCAAAATGGAAGATTCCACACTGGCGCCCTGTTTTAAAAAATTACCTGGAACACACAACCCACCTACCAAGGGAGACTTCTTTATGAAAAATGGATTGATGTATCGCCGAGCTGGAAATGAAGGACAGGAACACAACCAATTAGTAGTTCCTGCAACCTATAGGAACCAGGTGCTTGAGATGGGCCACTCTATCCCATTTAGTGGACACATGGGAATGAGCGCCACGACTCAAAGGATTGCCTGCCACTATTATTGGCCAGGGATCACCGGCGACATTGAACGTTTCGTCAAGTCTTGTCCTCAGTGCCAGAAAGTTGCACCAAAACACTGGACGGCACCCGCGACCCTTGGGGAGATGCCAATCTTGGGCACCCCATTTGAAAGAGTGGCCGTGGATATAATTGGACCTCTGCTGAGAACTAAGAAGAGGAACTCCCATATCCTTACCTTAGTGGACACCTGTTCCATGTGGGGCGAAGCCATAGCCATGCCAGCATGCGACTCAGTGCATGTAGCTGACGCTTTACTGAATATCTTTACTAGATTGGGCTTCCCGCATGAAATTATCACAGACAACGGGTCACAATTTAGAGGCAAGTTGACAGAGGAGGTGCTTAGAATATTCAAGACTAGGCATATCCATACTTCGCCCTATCACCCCCAAAGTAACGGGCAAGTAGAGCGGTTTAACGGGACGCTCACCTCTATTCTTCGGAAGTTGGCACAGGAGAAGCCAGAAACTTGGGATCAGTATCTTCCTGCCGCATTATTTGCTTATAGGGAAGTACCGCATGCGTCAACTGGAGTTCCTCCGGCCACATTACTCTTCGGAAGACCTATTAAAGGTCCATTAGAAGCATTACTAAGAACATGGACAGATGCCAAGGCAGACGACACTGTCACATCAGCCTTCCAGTACGTCACAGACTTGAAACAACGCCTGAAGACTGGCTGGGAATTAGCCACAGCGAAAGTACGGGAGGCTAGGCGGAAACATGCCAAATATTACAATCGCAATGCGAAGGACCGAGAACTAGCAGTAGGAGAGAAGGTGCTACTTCTTCTGCCAAGTAGCAGTAATAAATTGCAGATTTGCTGGAGGGGACCCTACAAAGTGGCGGAAAAGATTTCTCGCACCAACTATAAAATCGCCGTGAACGGAAAGCAGAAAATTTATCACTTAAATCTGCTTAAGAAGTTTTACGAGCGAGCCCCTGCCGAACCAGCGCACCTCATGACTATGGCCATTGCTATGCAAATGGAAGAAGAGCCATTATCATCCGTAGAGTACCCGGTTAAACAGGAGGAATCACATTTAGATGTGAAAATAAGCTCCACCCTAACGGAAGCCCAGCAAGAAAGTGTGAGGAGATTGATGGAAAACCACGCCGACTCTCTGATAGACAAACCGGGCCGGACAAACCTGATGGAGTTTGACATGGAAGTCACGGATCCTACGCCCGTCCGAATGAGAACCTATCCGATTCCGTATGCCAAGGCGACGGCATTAAAGCAAGAAATTGATTACTTACTTAAGGAAGGCATAATTTCGAAGTCGGAGTCCCCTTACAGTGCGGGAGTGGTGCTGTTACGCAAACCCAGTGGAGAACACCGCCTGTGCATCGACTACCGACAGCTGAATGCGTTAACACAGTTCCAGCCAGAACCGTTACCGGACCAGAACCAGCTATTTACTAAGCTGAGCAGGGCTCGCTATTTTTCAAAGATCGACCTCAGTAAAGGGTACTATCAAATACCGGTAAAAGCTGAGGTGAGAAATCTGTTAGCCTTCAGTACTCCAGATGGACACTTCGAATTTAATGTGATGCCATTTGGACTGAACAATGCTCCTAGTGTCTTCACAAGGGTGATGCGAAAGTTATTGGATCCTTTGAATCATCCCGCCATCAGCAATTTTATGGATGATATCCTAGTAGCTACTGAATCGTTTGAAGAACATATATCAGCGCTATCCTTGCTGTTTAACAGACTCAGAGAAGCGGGACTAACCGCCCGCCCAACCAAATGTCAAATTGGGTGTGAACAGCTAGAATTCCTAGGACATACTATATCCCATGGGACCATGTTTCCCGAGACTCGAAACGTTGAGAAGCTGAGAAATGCACCGAGACCGTCCACTAAAAGGGATGTCCGGTCATTTGTATCTCTCTGTGGATTCTACCAGAGATATATAAAGGATTTTAATAGCCTCTGTGCACCGCTTACGTCGCTAACCAAGAAAGGAAACCCAGATAAAGTGACATGGTCAGCAGAATGTGAACATGCATATGCACTCTTAAAAGAGAAACTCACCACAAAACCTATTTTACGGCTTCCGGATTTAACTAGAAAATTCATCTTGCGCACAGATACCAGTAACATTGGAATCGGGGCTACATTACTACAGCCAGATGACAGAAGCCCCCCAAATCTATTTCCGGTCGCATATGCGAGTCGGAAGTTAAACCGAGCAGAACCAAACTATTCCACAATCGAAAAGGAATGTTTGTCCCTCGTCTGGGGAATACAAAAATTTCAAGCATACCTGTACGGAAGGAAATTTACAATCCAGAGTGATCACCAACCTCTGACCTTCCTCGCCAATTCAAAGAATTTGAATGCTAGACTGATGAGGTGGTCGCTTGTTCTACAACCTTACACGTTCCAAGTGGACTATATCCAAGGAAAACATAACGTAGGAGCGGATTTTGTAAGCCGTCATCCTATGAGGCAGGACGAAGAGCACGGACAAGTAGAGGAAAGGGTGGAAACCGGAGAGAAAAACGAAGATGAGGAAAAGGATTAAAGAATCCCGAGCAAGAAGTCTAAGCTCTCCTGAGTACGATTGACATCACACTTGAGGAGGGGCTATTGTGATAAACGAGCGCAAAGGCCTTATTGCTCCATCTTTTCCTACATTCTTCATACTGTATTTTCTCCGACATTTGCTCTCTCATCTCATATTTGCGATCCACATTTGCTATTTCATTGTTGTGATTACTCGCGACCGGTATCTAGAGAACCACATTTGTTCTTTCATCGGGGGAAATAAAGTCCTTTGATTGAGTCCACATGCCTGACATTATCATTTGAAGCCCACATTGTATCGTGATAAATCTGGTAAAAACACATATGGTCATCCTAATCAAACTGTAATTTCTGTGACACCACATTGGACGCCCAGATTGGCCAGGGGAAAACGTGGCCGCGGTTCAGACAAGCGTGGGTTGACCACATTGGACGCCCAGCTTGGGCAGGGTGACTTCCAGAAATATATAATACCGCATAATCTACTAGAGTGAGGCAGTCCAGGTTTTTACCTTGTGAGGAAGAGATCAAACCCAAAAAACGCATAGCCTAATACACGTGTTTATTCAGAGTGGATGATAATTCAGTTCCGTGATTAATTGTGTTCTTAAAGGATTTTGCGAAGGGAAAAGAAGGTTAGTAGATCTTATACTTATTAATACATTTTCTTAATTTTGTTTATTTTAACCTCACAGCTAAAATGTGCGGAAGATAAAGTTTCAAATAATTCTTGGCATAACTGATTAATAAAATCAGAAGATTTTCATAGAAGATGATAGGATGATAGAAGGTAATTAATAGTTCATATTTCACCTTTATCATCATCACAGTCTCCCATATGCACACACTCTCATGCACAAGATATTTAACATCATTAGAATGGAACTCAGAGAGAGGGAGATGAATAATGAGCAGTAGTTTAAATGAAAGTCAACCAGTGATGTTAAATGTGAAAAACTTACGAAGACTTTTGTGTGTCTTCAGTTCATCAGAAGTCTGAGTCTACACGCAACGTGTCTGACGTCTAACCAGAAATAAGTTATCAAAAACGGACATTTGGCTAGCAGAATTCGCCATAGGACATCTTTATTCCTCAATTTAAAAGGAATATTGTCTCACCCACAAGTCATAAGGTGGACGCAGCATTTTTCGTCACCATATTCTGCTTGCTCACAAGTTCAATACAGAGTTATCACAAGTTCAATACATCGTTATCACAAGTTCAATACAGAGTCATCATAAACTCTAATCACTCGAAAGATCATTATTATCTGAAGTCAAGCAAAAGAGCTCAAAAGAGGAATCGCATATTTATACCACGTGCAACACACTCTTAAGCGCATTTTATGAAGCAGACTCGAAAGTATATGAATCACGACTACATACGCAAGATTATGAGTCTACATATCACTAACATTTCGTGAAGATATCCAGTCTGACCAGTACCGTCGGGAGATTAGACCACAGACCTTTTGTTCATATGACAACTATTAACTGTTGATCCACACTACAGAGATATACTCAAACAGTGAAGGAATATACATAAATATCTCGTCAGCGTTCTCCGTACGACAACAGTATTCATCAGAACGTCCTCGACTTAGAGATACCCCATTCGACATAACGTATAACAACTTGGGACATTTTATGCATACATGTGAATCCTCATATCTAGGAGAAGCATTTAGAGACACATGGACTGTGTAGAGTACTCACCATTTTGGTAACACGTATCATATCACATCATCATTTCACTCTACACCAGTTCATCCTTAATTAACTATTACTTAATTAACTGTAATTTTATTATCTCATCTGTGTGTTTTGTGTGAATCGTCTTTCACCATCATCACGTTCTAACCATTACTAACCCAATATGTGTGGATATTTCATTAATAAACCCAACGATCAGTTAATCATTATCAAGAGTTTGTTAATGTATCACTCGTGCTGTCGGTGTTACATATTCACCTATAGGAACCTTTCTCTACTCAGATGAGGTTGGGGGCTTTTTCTTTACGGGATCTAAGGGCAGAAGCTAAGGTCGTGGGGAAACAGAACTCTTTCCATAATTTATTAGAAAACACTGTCTAGTGGAAAGCATTCGCATTCCTGTCTTCTTGTCCCTATCTCGAATAGGTCTTTTTTTTTCTTTCTTAACGAGCCAATTTCTAGAGACCTTATATCTAATATCTCATAGACTATTCCTGGCAAAAACTACTGTCGTAGTTGCCCCAGTGACTCACCACACGACAGTGTCCTTCAGCCTGCTTCAACTTGTCTTGCCCTGTAGACGACAGAACATGGACTGCCTGTAGTTCTGTCAACAGATTTGCTCAATATTTTGCCGACAACTTTATAACAGTCGCCTCTTATGACACGTGTGGCGAGTGGCAGATCTGCTCTTTCTTCGTCTCCAAAAAACAGACTGAAGGGAACTATACGGGGCTTCCTCGTTTATCATAATTATCATCATCGCCATCTTCTTTATTCATTCCTTGTGGAGCGTGGAGTCACCTCCGCATATCCATCTGTAAGGAAGACTAAATTAAAGCACAAACTCTTGCATCTTTAGTTTTTGTAGCAATCTGTTTTATGTGATGAGTTTGTCAGTCACATACACAACCTCATATTATTCCCTTCTTATGACATATCAATTAGAAGAAAGAACTGAGGCCCTATAATTGTGGATATACAGAAGAATGGGGCACGTTTCAAGGAAAGAGAAGAAAACAAATAAAGAAAAGCTAGGAATGAAAAGACAATTAATGAAGGAGATAAAAATTGGACAGATAAAATATTTTGGCCATGTAAAGAGACATAACACATTATTGAAGACCATAATAGAAGGCAGAGTTGAAGGCAAACATGCATGAAGAAAACAGCGCTATAAGTAGGAAGATAACATCAAAAGACGGACAGGAAATAGTCTATCAGAGAGTACCATCAACACAAGAGACATAAAACTTTGCAGATCCACTGGAGCCGACCTTCGTTGTGAAGGTGGCACCTGATGATGATGTCATGCCAGAGGTATCAGTAGGCAAATTCTTTCTTTATATCATCAACGACTTCCGGGAACCAAACGGGGCCTCCTCACTTATCGTAAATTAATATGAAACAAATATAAAGGTATGTTATAAGGCACTCGCAGGAAATAAAAAAGTAGAACACTAGACAACAGAAAAACAACAGACATGAGTGGCTTACCCAGGATTTGAACCCCGTTCTACTTCTTTATTTCCTACGAGTGCCTTATAACATACCTTTATATTTGTTTCATATTAATTTACTGTTTACAGGCCTCGGGGTTTCCCTTCCTTATGTGTTATAAATGTTCCTCACTTATCGTCATATTAATCTTCTTTTTTTTCATTTCTTATGGATCATGCGCCGCTGCTGCAGGATGCTCCCTTGAGGCCCCCTAAGCCACAGCACAATCTCTTACAGAGGTGGTTTCAGTGGTAGTTTGTCTTACATGATGAGGTTGTCACCCTCATGCACAACCTTATATTAGTCATCTCATGCCATTTATAAGCAAGCAGTAGGTCTAATCTCTCTTCGTCATCTCGGAAACACCCAGGAACCTCACATGTCCTCGTTTATATTGTTCTCTATATATTTTAAAATTAACAAACAGAATTCTCCGATCGTTCTCCATGTCAGAAAACGTTTATATTGTTCTCTGTATACTGGACTCCTTCTGATGATCAGATTGCCTCCAGTTGTATCGCTCTGTAAAGAGTTTCCTATCATTAAAAATTAACAAACAGAATTCTCCGATCGTTCTCCGTGTCAGAACACGTTTATACTAAAAATCAAAGACATAAAGAAGCGAATCAAAAATGTACAAAGCAGCTGGAAATTAAAAGGATAAAGTGGCTATGACTAAGGCATTCTGTAAAGTTCTTAGTCGTCGGCTATTAAATCTCGCCTGTTATGTAGAAAATTTAAAGTGTAGACAATAAGTAATACAATTATTTTTAGCCGACTTCGGTGTGTTTCCTCGGAGACCCTGGGAACTACGCGGGATTAACCGATTTCAAGTTTGATTTGACATGATAAAAAGCCTATATTCTAACTTTACGTGCAGTGTTGGATTGAGTAATGTAACTTTCGAAGTGAAAACAGGAGTACGACAGGGATGCCCCTTATCAACAACATTATTTTTGACAGCCATAGATTGGGTGATGCGCCAGACAACAGAGGGCAGTCCAAGAGGAATTACGAGGGAAGGTCAAAAAGTATTGCCTCCTAATTTTTATGTATGTAAATACTGCATCGGTGTGCAATTTGTAAATTTAGCAGGATTCCTCAAACACTCTTCTGCACTGTATACATTACCAACCTGTTTCAGTAACAGGTGGCACCACTGTAACAGTTTAAAAATGGCTGCCAAAGACGTTC